>PVJD01008322.1:0-73867 GCA_004026545.1 Mormoops blainvillei | reverse complement strand
ATCGTTACCTCCCCCTTCCCGAAATGCTCTCCCCACTTGGCTGCAGTTCACACCGCGCCTCTATGTCTGCTGCTCTGTGTCGCAGGGTGTGGTTGCTATGGTGACGAGATGCTGAAACTGGGAGAGGATTTATGACACGTGGCTGAGGGGCGCATTTCTGGTGCTTTACAGTCACATCAGTCAGGTTTCTTGGTTAGAAACAGGATTCTTGGCTATTTTAGACAAAAAGAATGCTTGTTAAAAGGCTAAAAGTGCTTATGAAACCAATCAGAATCCGAAGACGCAGGCTTGAGGAAGTAGAAACAAATCAAAGGCGCGCTAGGGGGGCTCAGAAGCGAAGTGAATGGGAGGGAAGGAGGGGAGGTAGCAAGAATAAAAGGAATTTGGAGAATAATAGCCATGGCGAAGTAGGATCAAAGGATGGGTCTTTTTTTTTTTTTTTTTTTTTTTTGGAGAATCGGTAAGGCACGAGCATATTTATTGACAGAAAGAAAAAAAAAAAAGAACCCTGAGAAGGAAGAGTTTCTTTGATCATAACGGAATTAATTAGAAATTAATCACAGAAAATATTGGAAAAACCTCAAAGATTTGCAAGTTAAACAAAAGGCATTTAAATAACCATGGGTCAAAAAGGAAGTCACAGGGGTATCAGGGAATGTTTTGAATCGAATGAAAATGAAGACGTGACATATCAGGATCTGTGGGATGTAGCTAAAGCAGTGCTTAGAGGAAAATTAATAGCTTTAAAGTGCTTATATTAGAAAAGGAAAAAGGTCTGAAACCAATAATCTATGTTTACACTTTAAGAAAAGTACACAATTGGGAAAATTGACCAAATGAATCCCAAACCAAGCAGAAAAAAGGAGTTAGTGAAGATAAGAGCTGAACTGATCAAACTGAAAACAGAGAAACTGCAGAGTGATCAATGAAACCAAATTATGGTTCTTTACAAGAGTTAGGGCAACAGACAGGTGTGTTTGTGTGTATATGTGATGGGGGTTGGGGGCTTGTTGACTAACTGACAAAGAAATATATGACTTACTGTTTTTTCCTGTGACATGGTAGGCAGAGTGATCAGCCAAGTGAGGTGTGAGGCTCTAGACCTGGTGGGGAGAGAGGTGAGGTTATGGTGCATCTTCTGGGTGAGCGAGAAGGGTGTTAGTTTCCTACGGCTGCCATAACCAATCACCATTAATTTAGTGAGTTCAACAACCCAAATTACTCCCTTCTAGTTCCAGAGATTTAAAAAAATCCCAAGTGTGCTCTCTTCTGGGTTAGAACCAAGGTGTTGGTAGGGCTGTGTTCTTTCTGGAGACTCCAGGAGAGAATCAATTCTCTAGACTTTTCTAGCTTCTAGAGGTAGCCACATTTCCTTGGCTCATGGTCCTAGCCCGCAGTGTAGCATCTTCTAACCCCTTTCTCTCTCCCTCGCCCCTGTCTCTCCCCACTCATCCTCTTGCCTCCCGCTTATAACGACCCTTGTAATTAATGGGCACCCAGAATAATTCAGGATAATCTCCCCATCTCTAGTTCCTTGCCTTGGTCACATCCACGAAGTCCCTTTTGCCATGTAAAGTACAATATCCCAGGTGTTTCACATTAAAACAAGGACACCTGTGGGGGATCTGAGTTTGCCCCCATAGTAGGTGACAAAGAACAAGTAAAAGACTTGAGAAGAACACTCAGACTCAGCTGAAGCTGGAGGCCATGACCTGGTTATGTCCTGATCCTGGTACCTTCCAGAACTGAAATAAAGGAACTAAGTTAGCAGACTGTGGATCTAGACCAGGGTGCAGCATTTTGTTGGGAGATAGCAGAAGGACAGGGATCCAGGGAGGAGTTTTCGTAAAGTGGTCATTTTTTGGTTTGTTTTTTGCTGAACAGTGGGATTCCAGCTGGGTGAAACAGGGGCAGTGGAATGCTTACAGGGGGGAGGGAATAAATGTATGAAGTGGTAATAGAATCATTATCTAAGGCTTCAGATATGAAATATGGTGTAATGCACGGAAACTAACAATGCAGGAGAAATTCTAACATAGAGAATCTTTTCCACTTGCATTCTGATAAATGCCAACTCATCAGACTTGAAAGCAGAATTTTTTGATATCATATCTCCTCCTTGAAGGAATGCATTTAATCTACTCTTAGTACTGATCAGAGGTCTTGGAATGAAAAAGGCGCCTGCCTTCTAATTTATTACGGCCCATCCCTGCTTCGAGTTGTTTTCATCCATCAGAAATGATCTTGTCACGCTAATATCTTAAGAGAGATGCTATTCACCGAAGATCAAACCAGTCCATTTTGTTCTGTGCACTATGAGTAATAATTTAATCTAAAAAGGAGGCATGTTTGTTAAGAGGCTACAGAGCATTTTTCGGAACCAAAGAAAAGGACTTGCAGGCTGTCAGCCCTGAGGGCAGAGTTATATGCTTAAAGGGTGTGCACGGCAGGGAAGAGAAAGACACTGGAATGGGGTTGGGGAAAGTAAAGAATTCTGGCGGAGAATGGCGCCCTGCCATTCATTTAAGAAATGGGGGCTTGTTTGTTTGTTTGTTTTTTCCTTCTAAAATTTTTTTATTTTAGGCATAGCAGAGCGGGCCCTGGATTTGGATCTTGGCAACACTACCCAGTTGCTGGTGAACCTGCAGGCTCCCTGCCCACGTTTCCTTATCTGCAATACGGAAACAGCAGAAGCACCTGCCTTACAGCTTCAGTACGAGGATTCTTGAGTCAACATTTGTCAATCACTTACAACAGTGTCTTGTATGGCTGTGTTTGTTAAATACAATTTAAAAATTCATCTGACGATGATGTTCACTGAAAAAAACAAAACAAAACAAAACCCCATCATAAACACAACAGAGGAAACTTTGCGTTGATTCGGAACCCAGTGTGACCGATGCACTTTTGGACTTTACCTGGGTGAGAGTTGATCTGTGGTCCTCATTTGAGGTAAACGTTGTGGACAGTTTTTTTCCATCTTGTCAGCGACAGTGAGTTTCCCTCCCATTTTCCTTGGGTTGCAGAAAGTCGAACGGTTTAAACAACCTCTGTTGTTGGTCGCTGTCCACTTTGCTAAAACAGAACCTCCCCAGCCCAAGGGCAAACAGTGGAGTTAATTAGGTTACATGGGTCTTTCTGGGTCTTGCAACCCACACGTTGTCAAAGCGAGATGAGGGGCGCGGCAGGTGTTGAGCAGAACTGGTGGGTTGGTGCAGTGGGGCTAGGACGTGGCATCCCAACACAAATTCTGTCACCATGATTGATCTTGCAACAAGGTGGAAGCCACTGAGATGACCATCTGTGACTATGTCATGGCTATAGAGCTGTGCCCAAGAGTGGCTGCGATTAGTCACCAGAAATTGTACCAGAGACCAGTAGTTCTTCAGTCACAACTCCCAAAATGGGGCTTTGTCACATGGTCAAGGCCAATGTGACAGCAGGCAGCCGTCGGGGCAGCAGTTGAGTGGCCCCCCATTTGGAAGACCCCAGGGTTGGGAGTTTTCCCCTTTATTATTTCAAGTAACTTGAACAACTTATACGACTTCCTTGAATCTCATGTTCAATGACTCGGACAGCACCCGCCTGGAAGGGCGAGGTGCAGCTTCAGCGAGGGCCTGCGCCCAGCCCCGCCGTCTGAGCTGGGCGGTCAGGATGGCTGCCTTTGTTCTTCCCCACTTCCATTTCTGCCTCTCGGCGGCCTGTGTGGGAAGAAACAAGGCATAGCCGCTTCACCAAAGAATTCAGGAAACGTTGTATTAGAGTGACAAGCTTGAGCTACTTCTCTTTTAAAAGCTCATTAACCAAGAAATGAGGCCCTGGTACGGACAGAGCCATTCCTTGCCTTTCTGGCCCAGGAAGCCGTATGTAAGAGGACAGGGCATTTGGCGGATGCTTGGAGGCCATCCATGCGGTGGAGGCTATGGTGGAGTCTCAGGGATCCAGCCACGGTCATTGTCAGCCTTTATCGCAAGGTCAAGGGAGCTACTTCCTCGAGACTGACCAGGTACATTTCCACAATCCCAGGCGCACTGGCAGAGTCCCAGGAACTTCGAGTCACTGTACGCCCTGTCCACCCAAGGGCACTGCAGGGCTGGCCAGTCTTCTCTGGGGGAAGTCCCTTTGAATGTCCGAGTGCATGGGCAGAGGTCCCAGCGTTGAGCGACATTTGCTCGTGTCCTTCCTCCCCATGGCCCTGCTCCTCTCCGGTCCCTCATCAATATTCCTGCTGTCCTATTCACTACTGGACACCAGAGCCCAGCATTTCTAGAGGGCAGTTTGCATGGTATATTCAAGGGGAGGGAAGGACAAGAGGTCACCTGCTATATTTAGTAAAAAGTTGATGGCAGGCACGGCATTCTGGGAGTTCACTTGGCCTGCTTCCAGGCAGCAATCACATCCCGTCAGTGACAAAAACCAAATGGGGAGAAGGACCCACTTAAGTAACTACTGGGAAGCCCCTAAGTCCATCTCCCCAGTCCTATCTTTCTGTGGACTCCGGTCCCCAGACACGATCCAGCTGCCTATGGGCATCCCCCCCCGAGTTCCCACACACATCAGCCAAGACCCGGGCGGGCTCTAATCCCTGCTCCCGTGATTCGCGCATTTTCTGGGTTCCACAAAGGCTGGCTGAACTCCCACGTCTACAGCTGGTCAGGCCTCCAGGCTGTGGGAAGGGTCGCGGTATCGCTGGCCATGTGAGCACGGGGTCCCAGTGCGCCCCCCGCTCCGGCGCTCAGTCCTCCAGCCAGGACATCAGCAGGACTGACAGGGGGCGGGGTGTAGGTGCCCCACCCCACCCCGTGCATTTTCCTTTTGTGACTTTGCTCTTTCCAGACTGTCCTTGGTGGGAGCCCCGTGCAGAAGTCAGTGGGGAGGAAGGGGGAGGGAATACAAAACGCAAGAAAGAGCAGCTGATTCTCTGCAAAGTCCCTTTCAAGCGGTTCCCGGGAAGTCCCCTGTGAGGCCCAAGCATGCCTCCAGCAAAGGGCCTTTGGGAACATCTGCCCCGGTCGGAGGGCAGCTGTGAGGGTGGGGACTTGGGGGGGCTTTCAAGTGGGAGAAAGAAAGGGAGCTTTGTTCAGTCTTCTCTTGGCTTAAAAAAAAGAAAAAGTCATGGCCTACTTAATTAATTAACTGGATTCTAAGGAAATGAACAAAATTATTGTTAATTAATTTAAATGAATGTAAATGTATCCTGCCTGAAGTACTTGCAGCACCTGTGTCCCGTGGGGGCAGGTGGCGGAGGGAGGAGGAGTGTGGCTGCAGTGGGGACCATCCCTGGCAGATGGTGCCCAGGCCTAGCGTGAGGTGGAGTGTGCACCTTCAGGGCCAGCCCTGCTGCGCTCATCTCCTCAATAGCAGTGAAGTTCACGGGCATGAGTCAGGGGTTCTCTTAGAACTGAGGTAGGAGTAGGGTTAGCGTCTCAGCAATAAACATGGCGCTTCCTAAGAGCTGGCAGGGCTGAGGGTCTGGCCTGGGGGCTGGGGCTCGGCTCAACTAGGGCTCATCACAGGCTCTGTGTCCTCTGGGCCCCCCCATGTCCCTGCCTGACTTCACCTGCTCCCGGGGTTGAAGTGCCCTCTCCTTCAGGGCGGAGGATGGTGAGCCCTGCATCCCCAGGAGACAGTGCCCACGGGTCCCGACATCCTCCGTCCATCCTGGGGAAGTGCCGACAGACTGCTGGGGTCCCTGGCACCTGGTGGTTGCCGTGATCCTAGGGCTGGTCGTTACAGGGGAAAAAAAGGGACAGGCAGAAATATGTTGACAAATACAGCAGCTACCGCTGCCCAGCAAGGCTTCATGCCAACCCGGCAGGTGGGTGAGCTCCGCAATTCAGTTCACGCGCAGAGGCAAGAATTCAGCAGACGTTGAACTGGGCTTTGTGAATCTGGGAGAGAACGAGTATCGGACTGATGCTACGGGAGACTGTGCCGCATTGACTCGGACTGACCTGTTCTCAAGGGCCAGGGGCAAAAGGGGGGTGCAGCCCTTCTCTGGTGGCCCCCAAGATACTTCCAGGAACCTTGCCCAAGGATTTCCAGCGAAAATCCTCTGCTCGCTTGGCTTCCTTCTGAGGTCCCGTGGCTGTTCCAAGGGGTGGCCCCCGCGTCTGCCAAGGGTGACGTTGGCTCTAATAAGGACTTTCCTGTTGTCACTAAAAAGCCTGAAGATGAATGTCCCATCTATTATGGGCTGAACTGTATCCTTTAAAAACATACACCCCAGTCCTAACCCCCAGGACCTCAGATTGTGCCCTTATTTGGAAACAAGGTCCCTGCAAACATAATTAGTTAAGGTGAGAGCGCACTGGAGTGGGGTGATTCGAGTGACTGGCGTCTTTATAAAAAGAGAGAAGACACACACACACACACACACAGAAAAAGCCACGTGAAGATGGGCACACAAGGGAAATGGCCACGTGAAGGCGGAGGCGGAGACTGAAGCGACACTGTCAGTAGCCAAGGAAGGCCCAGAACCCGCAGAAGCTCAAAGAGGTTAGGAAATATTCTTCCCTAGAAACCTCAGAGGGAGCACAGCCCACCAACCCGCGATTTCAGGCTGCGAGGGAACCCGTCTCTGTTGGTTTCAGCCCAGTTTTGTGGCGCTTTGTTCCAAAGCCCCGGCCGGCACACCGTCTTAGCTGCCACCTTAAAGGTGTTTTATGTTTGAACCATCAGGTTTTGTGAGCCATCCAGTTACATCCCCTTGTCGGAGTCTTCGTGGGTCAAAGTCTTTCTTGATCGTGATTGGAAAAATACTTTCTATCTGTGGAATGCTTTAATTGTAAAGTAAATGCCTGTAACACATTTTCTGTTCCTTCAGTTTGTGGGAACGGCCCTGGGCCAAGGCCGTCTCGAGCACGTTTGCCTGCCCTCAGCTCGCGGGTCCCCACCATGTGGGCTGAGACGTCGAAGGAGACGGCTGTCCTGGTCACACAGGGGCGCAGAGGACTGGGGGCTGCTGCCGATTTCAACGGTGGAGCCGAGTCCGACCCACCCAGGGGCAGGCGACTCCCGTGCCTGACCACAGGCGGGGAAGGTAAGCCGGCCTCGGGGAGGGTTGAACCTGGGCTCCGGCTAAGTGTCCCCTCCTTGTTCCGTGTCTCCGAATGGACCCGCCTCCCCTACACCCACAGGTGACCTGGCTGCTCACCTCCTCCCATTTGGGCCACCTGGGAGACACTGACCTTTTCCCTCGGTTCCTAGACAACCCCAGAGAAAAACAGCGTGAAATGTGTTCCTAGTCCCGCTCCAGTCACCTGGGACCTGGGGCTGGAGCTCTGTGGTCCGCCAAATAGGGCCGCCGTGCCCCAGACCGGCACTGCAGCCAGGGAGTGGGGCTCCAACTGGAAGATGACCGACGGCCTCCATGAGACCCATGTGCATGGGGGCGTGTTCTCGGGGCGCAGACTAATGGGCAGCCCCCTGGAGCTGGAAGCAGTGGCAGAAAGAGCTGAGGCCTCCCCTCCCTTCAGGGTACGCATAGTTGTGTACGTGGCCTGTCATTATTCATCCTGGGCCCAGACTAATGGTCCCTTAGGGGATTTTGATGGAATTTGCTGGCAGACAGCGTCAAGGGCCGCACAGCGCCTGAGAGGGGGGTGCTGTCGATGGACGGGGTCAGAGGAGCTACCGGGCGGTCCGCCACTGGGTTGGGGCCCTGCCTCGCTCCGCGGTTCTCCTCTACTGTTACACATTAAATAAGGATATCCTCAAATTAAATTTTAATATTTATGCATTTGAATTGAAAAAGTCTCCTGTTTAAAATTTTACACAAGTTAATGTATTAGTCAGAGAAACAGACCAATAGATGCCTGTGTTTAGCTGTGTGTGTACGTGGGGGAGGGGGAGAGAGAGGGAGAGGTGCAATTTACCTTAAGGAACTGGCTCAGGTGACGGTGCGGGCTGCTGAGTCCGGGTTCTAAAGTGCAGACCTGAGGCTGAACACCCTGGGTGGGGGATGGGGGAGGGGGGGATGTTGCAGCTCAAGTGCGAAGGCCATCAGCCGACAGGAGTCCTTCCTCTCCAAGGGACCTCAGTCTTTCCCTTTGAGACCTTCAGCTGTCTGGTAAGCCCCGCCCACCTTACCGAGCATCAGGTGTGGGCTGCGAGCCCGCTGATCTAAATGTTCGTCTGAAAAGTAACATTGTTGCAACACCTAGACTGACCCCAACACTGGGGACCACGGCCCAGGCAAGTTTACACATAAAACGAACCATCAATAAAATGAAACACTTTCCGCTGCTTTCATCTTCAAAGATGCCTTTCCTTGTTTGAATTATTTTGAAAATAATTGAGAAAATTTTTTCCTTCATGTGATTAACTGTGGCTCTTGTATGGTACACACAAGCCTTACGCCATATTATTAAAAAGCAACTGGGATGAAGAGGTGGCAATTTTGTCACAGGGAATACAAGTTTATTTTCATCATGTGCTTTAATCTAGTTTCTTCAGGGGCCTTTCTTAAGGAGAACACTGTTGCTAGAGCAAGAGAGACAGTAGCCACTGGAATCACGAGAGAAACATTTCTGCAGGGTTAACGTCCGTCCCGTCCGCTGCTGTGTTTACATATTAACTTTCAAAACCCTTCTCCTTCAGTCTTTTAACATTTATAGGTGATTAATTTCAAGCTTTTACACAACAAATTTGACCTTTTACAACTAAACAAATAAGACAAAAAGGCTCAATGATTCCAATGTCGGCATACAAGGTAGATTCCTTCCTTCCTTCATTCTTACACGAACTCATTGCTCCGCGTGTTCATCCCTCAGATATTTGAGGAGCTGGTACACTCAGGCACTTTACCGACTACTGGGCGTGCAACATGCGTAAGGGAGAGACGCCACCTTCAAGAGGCTGATACTTGAATAGGGGAGAAGAGGGTGTGAAAGTTGTTGTTCTTTGTGTGGTAAGCACTGAGCCGGAAGCACTGAGGTGGTTCTCTGGGAGCACACTGGGAAAGCTCTCGAAGAGCCCACCTAACCGAGCACTTCCTGAATTAAGTGGTCTGCTTATTATTATCTCATTTAATCCTCACGGCAGCCCTGTAGCTGAGGTGCAATATCATTAACATCTTCCTCGTGCAGCTGACACAACGGGGCGCAGTGGGGCTGGACCATCCTGCCCAAGGTCTAGTAGGTGGCGTGGCCCGCGCGGCCTGCAGCTGGTGGAGGCGCTGCTGCTGGATCAAAGCGGAGGTGCGCGGGCGGCGGAGGAGGCCCGAGGAGGACCAGCAGGCAGGGTCGGCTGCTCAGATCAACCTGGCGCAGCTGAAACACCCACGGCGGCTGCGCGCTTGGACCTCTCTGAGCAGCATTTCTGCCCTGTCCTTCCACAACTGCGCTCTAGCCAGGATCTTGGGGCGGCCACCGCTTCCCCTTCTCAGCCGGCCTCGGGGCCTGCGAATGCCCTGCGGGCCGCCTCTTGAGCCCCACTCCCCCGCCACAGACCTCGCGCGAGCCAGGAGCGCCGCCCAATGAAGGCTGCGCGGGAAGGGCTGGAGCGCAGGGGTTATATGGTGGGAGGGCAAGCACCTGCCCCAGTCTCTGGGGCCCCAAGCAGGTGGCAGGACCAGGGGCCAGAGGGCATAGGGCACTGTAGGAGGGTCGGGGGGAGGGACTGCTCCTCTCAGCTTCATTGACCAGGAGGCAAGCCCCAGTCCAAGAGCTTCATCCGACAGATCCTCTCAAGATGGGGAATTTGCCCGATTCACCTGCCAGACACTGACTTTATGCCGACATACAAGTTCCACACTAAGTAGCTTTCCCAATACCGATGTGCCCCGAGGTGCACACAAGCTGGGGTGTCTGGGGAAAGAATGTTTCCTTGTTCTGGGTGAGAGGTATTCCTAAACTCATCACTTAGTGAATAAGGGGGCTGGCCGATAACTTACCGACAGGGACCTCCAAGCAGGGACCTGGCCCCGGCAATGCAGGGATGCCTGAGTTGTAAATGCATCCGATTGCACGGACTCCTTTAAACTGCTCCCGGCCCCCACTTTCTAAAGTTGGTGATTTGCTCAGGACCACAATGAGCTCTCCTGTCACGGTGGCCAAGTGGGTCGTTCTGGGTTGATCGGGTTTCCCCAAAAGATGTTGATGTGCTAACCCCCAGCGCCAGAGAATGTGACCTTATTTGGAAACAGGGTCTTTGTGGATGATCAAAGTAAGATGAGGTCATGAGAAGGGGCCCTAATTCAAAGGACCAATGTCCCTACAAAGAGGGGAAATGTGATTGCAGAGGTGGACAGGCGTAGAGGGAGGGCGATGGCCGGCCGGGCGGGGGCTGGGGACGGGTGTGTCCACCAGCCAAAGAGAGAGGCCGGGAGCAGCTTTTTCGCCCGCAGCCCTCAGAGGAAACAAACCCTGCCCACTGGGCCTCAGACTGCCTTCTAGAACGGCAACGCAACAGACGTCTGTTGCTCAAGGCACCCAGTCCGCGGTGCTTTGTTGCGACCACATGGCGAACAGACACTTGCAGGTGGGTTATCTCAAGATTTAATTCCTGGAGTCCATCCCCACCCCGCGTCTGGGCTGGAAAACTGTAATGGCCACAGGGTGGAGCTACCCACCATGTAAGAATGAGAAGCACATGGACCTGCTGGAGTTGACCGTTGGGGCAGCCAGCACACCTCCGCCGAGCAAGGCTGGGCGGGCGGGCAGGCGGGAGGTCCAAGGGAGGATGCGCTTGGGCCCCGCTCTGGTGTGGCCCTGCCACCCAGGTCGGCGGGGCTGGCTTCCCCGAGCCTGGCGTCCTGGGCGGGCTCTGCACGGGGAACCCACTCAGTGGCTTCCCACTCTGGCTGCACGTCAGATCCACTGGGCGCTCATCCCAGACGCGGCTCCCCATTCCCCAGCAGTGGGACACCTTCGGACCCCAGAGAGGGAGGCCGGAGGGAGCCTGTAAACAGGTGCTCTCCAGGGTGCTGGCTAAGGTGTGCACGAACAGGGTCCCCCGTTCTTCCGGGAGTGGGGCCCAGCCTTGCTCCATCAGAGACGCCGCTGCTCTGGAGGAGGGAGGTCTGAGAGAGGACGGCCTGCACTTGGTATTTTGTGAAACCGGCGTGGTTGCTTTTCTTTCCAATTATCAAGTACTGTCTTTCTCTGGGCCTTCCTAAGTTCTTCGCAGGGCCAATGAAGGTGATTTATTGAGTGTGAATCTAGGCGGCAACAGAATAAATCACCCTATCCACATGCTGTGTTTTAAATCACCTTCGCTTTAGCTTCACGTAATGAGAAGCAACGCTACGATACTTGAGAACAGCCCTTTAACCAGGGAATGATATTTTCCTACCACATGCTGGTTTCCTCACCCTGCAAGCAGAAGCCACGGAAACGGAGCCTCATTGCTGCGGGCGAGACGAAGCTGAAGTTAGGAGGCAGTCGTCCACAACTGACGTGCATGTAGCAACAAGTGGGAGAAATTGTTTCAAATTCAATAATGAATACTTTGCATCAAAATGAAGAAAAGATCGGGAAAGGATGACAAAGACCAAAATAAGAAATTGCGCACACCTGGGTAAGGTGTAGTGTGATGTAGCAGAAAAAGACAGAAGTTTTGGAATCAAAAATTCAGGCTTGCATCCCAATTCCAGCCACAGTGTGAGTTAATCTGATCATTATTTTACGACTTATGAAAACGAGAATAGGGAGGGTCAAATGGGTGGACGTGACATTGGGCAGTTTAATGCGCCCCCGAGTGCTCAGCCTGGAGCTGCAGCTTCTGTTATCGTTAGATAGAATGAGGGCGGCACGGAGCTTGGGAAATTCCCGAGAGTGATCCTTTGTTAGCATCACACATGATACGTGTTGACAACGTGCTGGCACCCAGGCCGTCGCTACTCCGGGTGTGGTCTGTAGACCACCAGCACTGATGTGACCTTGGAGCAGGGAGATGTGCAGTCACCGGTCCCGCCAGACACACTGGACCAGAGCCTGCGCTCTAATAACATTTCCAGGTGACTCACGCGCACGTTACAATCAAGAACTTCTGCCCCAGACTGGTGAGGAGGGGGAGACCAAGGAGAAAGATGGACGTGTCCCTGGGAATATAGTAAATGTATGTGTGTATAATAGAAGACAAGATAACGTAACATAATATAATATAATATAATATAATATAATATAATATAATATAATAATAACATAACATAACATAACATATTCTCCCAATTTCTAATTTGGTGAAACTCTCATCTTTTTAAAAGCAAATAGATGATTCTCAAACAGGGGCATCATAGTTTCTCATCCTCCTGCGTCCCACCTACAAACAGACAGAGCATCTGACCAAACCAAAGTGGCTGGACAGCGTTTACCACACGGCTAGGTGATGAGGTATTCCTCTAGTGTCTGAAATTCAGTTGACGGGGACGGATGACCAGCAGCTACAAGATAAAGGTGTTCTCAGGAGTATGAAGCCGAGAGGAGGAACAGAGGTCCGGTGGACCGCCAACAAGGAGAATCCACAAAGCAGCCCACAGGCACTCACCGGAAGGCATGGCGGGCCCCGGTGAGAAGAGCAGGTTGAGCTAGAATACTTCCAGATGATAACAGCAGGTGAGCGCTCTGCAGCGTCTGACTGAGAGGGTGCAGCCTTGGCGAGTGCTTGGACCGGGGCCCCCAGGGATCCCTTTCAGGGCAGGGTCCCCCAAGCAGGTGACAATGTTGGGGCAGAATCACAGCTGAACAGGATCAGGACACGGGGGTGAAGGGGAAAGATTGTTTAGGTAAAAATAGGGGAGGAAACAAAACCAGGGAATCTCTGAAAGCAAGTCATGCAGCGGTGGGCAAAAGTAGGTTTACAGTCATTCATATGGCGAAAGACCTGCCAGTTACGATTATGACAAGAGATTTATTGGGTCTGTGTTTCTCGTGTTCACAATGGTAAACCTACTTTTGCCCACCCCTGTATTTAATAAATAGGGTAACAGTTCTAAAAATTCAGGACAACCAGATTCACAGAGATGAGTGACAGAAAAGCATCAAAGTCAAATTCCATACAAACTTACTGTAAGAAAAAAAGAGTAAGAAACGGAAAGGCATCTCCTTATACCGGAAAAATATGCTACAAGTACACGGATCAAAGCCAAAATGTGACTCTTCAAAATGAGCTCACAGAAGTTAAGAAAATAAAGGAAGATCCAAGCGACAACGCTACTCTTCCTATGGTGCGTCACCTCTTTCTGTCTTTCTGGACTTCCCTCTGTAGCCAGGAAGACAAGATGGCGCTGGTGGCGTTAGGAGGCTTCTGGTCTGATTCCAGGCCCCGCGCCCACACACGTGTGTGCCCCGTGAACCACCCACCGCTGGTGCATCTTGCACCTGTCGTTGTTACAAGCCCTGACAAGATTGTCAGCTCATTACAGGAGAACTTAATTATAGTCACATGTAGTATTATTGCACCGTGATCCTTCTCCAACCATAAACCATTCTGAAAATCTAGTATCTGTGGATTTGCTTTACATTTTGATGGCACGTCAATATCTAAATTGGCCCTTGAACTTTGACCTAAGCATCTTCACTCTGCTGGTGTTCCTCACACACTGTTCCGCATCCTCATTCAATCTCAAAAGAATGTCATTATTTTAATGTTTTTTTGGAGATGCATGTTAACATTTGGTGCATATGTTTTGCTTTTTTACTTTTATTGCCTGCCAACTCAGTCATGTAAAATTTCAAAATATTCTACATTTACCCAAGTTGGGATAAAGATGAAGTCTAATGTCTCAACTTACGACTCAGGTGAGTGGGTGGAGAAGGGGGTCTCAGAACGGTCGGGGTTCGGGTTTAGTCCAAGGGAGATCTTAGGTCTTTGCAAATTAATGTTGCTTATTCAAAGTAAGGATTGAGATTCATCTGGTATAAACTTCCAAAGCTGTGAGAGGGGAGAGGGCGAGAGGGAGCCTCCTCCCCAGCCTGCCCACAGCCAGAGTCTCCTCCCAGAGGCGCCGGCCGGCCTCAGGCTCCCGGGCGGCTCCGAGGTGGGCGGCCCCTCTGCGGCGGGTGTGGGTGAGTGGCTCCTAGTGGGTCTACCTCAGCCGGGAGCAGCAGCCTTGCTGAGCGTTGATCTGATGGCCAATGAAAGCATAATTTATAAAATCAAAAACAAAAACAAACAAGGAGACACCGGCCCGTTCTGGGAGCCCCATGACCAAATAGCATTGATTTTATCCAGAACACCATTTCTTTTTTCAATTTAACCTGAACGATAGTTTATAAAACAGCATAACAGGCTGAATAAAAACCCTAACCCCTTAGACATGTTCCCCACCCCCCCAGGCCAAATGGTTCAGGAAAAACAATGTAGCCAAACAGGGAAATGAGAATAAAAACAGGTATAATTTTCGGAGTACTCAGCGTGTACTGGGCACCCCGCCTGTGATATTGAACTACCTCGGTTGCCACACAGGGACTTTTCTCATTCTGTTCTTTCTTTCGGATTTGTCAGTTACTGTGTCACTGTTAGCGAGTTTTTCCTCCGGTTTTACTATTTCATTAATTAGTTACTAACTAATTTATATCACGGATTCCCATGAAACTCAAAGAGTTCTACAGTGGCGCGTTGGCAATCGTTAATTCATTCCGGAACTAGAAACCAACAAGTAGCGAACAATGAAGCCTTTTCTCTGCTGGGGCGGCGTGGTGACTTACACAAGTTCTAGCAAGTGCCACTTGCCCCAAGCAAGTGCCGAGCACTGAAACATATTTTGTTGTCAAAATGTGACGAGTACGGGGCTTGACCAGCTCTGAAGCTGGTGAATGCCGAGGCGTGACTTTATTTTATTGCTACCGTTTGTCGAGGCTTAGATTGGCCCAGGCTTGGCCAACGGGAGCTCCTTCGAAGTGACTCTTTAGTTCCGTCGACATGGCCCATCACTCCTTCAACGCGTCTGTATTTTGGGGCACAGTGAAGCCTGCGCCCTTAACGTCTATCCCCCGCCGTGGTCCTGAAGTTGGCCCTAGTTAACGATGGGGGAAGTATGTGAAAATCTCCCTCAACGATGGCGAATATTGTCATTTCCTTTTGTAGGCCTGTCAGTTTTTGGTCTCCGTATTTTTAAGCTCTGTTAATAGGTCCGTCTGCCTTGCGGCTTGTACTTGTAGAATTAAATAGTAACCTAATTACCGGTAATACTTTTTTTGCCTTCAGGTTTAGTTTATCTGCTATCAATTATGTATCACAGTTTCTTCGTTGATTAATTTTTCCTGGCAGCTCTTCAACCTTTTATTTTCAAACTTTTACCTTATTTTGTAACCATATAATTTAGTGTGTCTCATTAAAAAAAAAAAAGGTAGCTGGATTTTAAAAAAAAATTTAGTCTGCTCTAATAATATAATTTGGTACCTTCTTTAAACCTGACATACCCAATTCTCTTTTTAAATTGTAGTAATTGATATATTTGGATTTATTTCTAACGTCTTCCTTTGTGCTTTCTTTTTATTGTGATTTTTCTGTTTTTACTCTCCTTTCTTGCTTTCTTTGAAATTATCATTGAGTAGTTTTTCTTTCCTCATTTATCTTCCTCTTGTAGTTCGTTAGTTATACACTTAATTTTCTTACGTTGTCTTTACTCTGGAATTTAATTGTAATATAAATAGCTGCTCTTTCAAAATCTAAAACACTGTAAGGGCATTAGAATAGCTCTTCTCTGACTGTTTTCTTCCCAAAGGATGTATGATGGACCTCAGTTCTGTTTTAAAAAAGTTAATCTCCCAAGAGATTATTATTCCTTTACGTAGTCGGTCTGGTTAGCCCCGCCTCTGGGTGTGCTTGTGCTTTTTAAACGCTCACGCCATCCGCGTGCAGCTGCGTTCCTTTTGTTGGAAGGGTGTTCACTGCGCCCACCTCCAGTGAGCACCTGTTGGTGGTAAATGCGCTCAGTTTTTGTCCGAAAATGACCTTATTTTCTCCTCGTTTTTGAAAGCTTTTCCCCCCCCCCACAGGATATAAAAGTTTACTCAACTGTTATTTTCTCCCAGTTTATTGAAGATGTCATTCTATTGCCTTCTAGCTTTTTTATTGCTGTTGAAAAACCACTCATCACTCTCATCTGTCACCTTTTGGAAGGCAGTTGGCTTTTATTTCTTTGTCTTTGGTGTGCTGGAAATTGCACTATAATTTGTTCGGTGTGGATTTCTTTTATCCCTCCTGGATCAGAATTAATTCAGCTATTACCTTTTCAAACGCTTTCCTTCACGCCGTGGTGATTACCGCCACGGTGAATCTTCTCACGACATCTCCGTACTCCCTAACTCCTCTGTCCTAACTCTTAGCGTCTCTATGCGGACGATTTCTTCCCATCTGTCTTTTAGCTCACAAATCCTCTCTTCAGCTGTGTCTAATTGAGTTTTTAATTTGGATTATTGCTTTTGTTTACACAAGTTTAATGGTGCGTTTCAAATATTATTGTTCATGTGTATAGCCTTTTGCACCTAATGCAAAACTCTTATTTTCTTTTATTTCCTTGAAATTATTAAACTACTAATTCGACCCCCTGTGTCAGGTGGTTCGGTGGCTGAAGCCTCTGTGGCCTGACTTAGCTTGTTGGGTCCCTGCTCTCTCTGGGTCATGTCACGGTACTTCCACCTGTGCTTTATGCCGTGAGAAGGTGAGCTCGTTCCTTGGACCTCGATGTGTTTTTAGGAGACCTGGCTAGGGGGGGGCACCCTAGAACAGGCTCGCATGTGCTTCTGCACATGTTCAAGGGGATTCGCAACCTAAAGCCACTTTAACCCCATCACTTGGGGATGAACGATGAGCACGTCCATTTTTTTTTTTTTTTAGCTCAATAAGCTATTTCAGATATTTAAATTTCCCCTGCCACCGTCCTGGAATCGACCATTTTTAATGGTTGGTCAATTAATTATGGGAGAAGTATGTTAAATTCTCGCACTATGATGGCGAATGTTTTATTATCCAGTTAAAATCAACGCCTTAGAAAAGGAAGCAGATCAGTTTTTCTCTGTCTCCTGAATAGGCATTAACAAAAACTTCCAGCCACCCCATCTGTTGGAAGGCGCCAAGAATCATTCACCCTCCCGGCGAGACCAAGGCTTGTGGCCCTAGGGGCTCAGGCAGACGTGCGGGGGCAGGTTTTCAAGGCGAGATGTCACTTCATCAGAAGACCAACTCTTTGGGGATTTTACATTTAGAGGAAAATTTATCTTGCGGATCCTTCTGAAAGGAACATTAAACAAGTTAATAACTAATGTCTTTGTAAAGTTCTACAGAAAATTGAGAAACATTTTTCATGGAGATGGTTCTTGAAGGAACCCCTGAGGAAATATGGGGAAACTCCCACTCAAAGAGGGTCAGGTTACTTTAACTCAAACCCACAATGTCCCTTGGGAAGATCCTAGGTGCCAGCCGTGTGCCAGGCAAGCCCTGAGTAACAGAGATGCCCGGTTTAGGTCAAGACTTCACATCTGCATTATGATGTCCAAGGATTTACATAAAAGAATCAAAACTAATCAGTGGCAAAAAAAAAAAAAAAAATCTCTTCACTGAGGAGACAATAAGTTAGAACACAGTAAAAAATTCTGCCGTATTTGAATTGCCTCGTTCTTCTGGTCGACTTTAACCTCATACTTTATTCTTTATTTTTATAAAATTGAAGTTATTTTTGATGTTGGGAATAGCACGGTGATTTTCGTTGTTACTCTGTATTTACATTTTTATCAAAGCAGCATGTGTACGTGTGAGCATAGTTTAAAGGGCAGGTACTGCCAGGCTTGGCAACGGCCCCCGTCCCTCTCTTCCTAGCCTGACCCCTCAACTCGCATCTACACTCGAGGGTTCTTTTCAGGGTTCCTGGTGGTTTGGCTGAACCCCCTGTGCCCCCTTCATCTGTCTCTTCAAACTCCCACCACCCTCCTCTTGGAAGAGAACAAAAGGAAGCGCTAGAGAATCTCAGGCGTAGGAAACCAGCCCCAGCAAACGAAGAGCCAAAAGACAGGAGAAGAGAGACCTGCTCCTTCTAGAAGGAGCGTCGATCGGGGCAGGGCTGAGCCCGCCGTGGGGGACGGGCAGGGAGGCTGTGCCACAACCTCCCAGCTCTGTCCCTGCGTGCCGTGACTATGACAAGGTGGCCCAGCTGAGAGCGAGCCTGAAAAACAAAGTTGTTTTCAGAAAAGGAGCCAGAGAGGAACAGATGCCTGTATTTCGCCGTTGCCATCACTATGTCTTCTCTGCATTAACATATCCCCTAAAAGATGTTTAAAAGGCTTTGGAATCGCGTTTCTTCAACATGTCCTGACAGCAGGTGGGCGGGAAGGAGGCAGCAAGGCAGCTTGTCCTGCGGAGAAGCGCTATTTCAAGTGGGGAGTGGAATCTGGCTGCCGGAGGGGTTCGGTCACGCGCCGTTCCAGGGGGCCGAGCAGGGCACAAGCCCCAAAGCGAGGGGCACCGTCACTCATCCGTTCCTCCATCAAGGCCTCACTGGGACCTCCCTTGCGCCGGACCCTGTGTTGGGTGCTGAGCAAACAACAGTGATGAGGGGCTGGGGTCCTTTGGACGATGGCAATTTGAGGTTAAAGGAAGCCATTCTGAAGGGAACAGAAGAGGTTTTGTATCGGTGGTGTCAGTGCAGGAAAGAGTCCAGGGAAAAAGCTCTGTGGACATAAATAGCAACTGTGAAACATGAGAGTCACAAACCTGAAAACTAGCCTTCGATTGCTAAATGGAAAAGCAGACAATTTTGAAAAATTTGCTTTTTTGAATAGGCAATATTGCAGGGGCTCACGTGTTCAAACAATACAAACAGCGACGGCTTGGAGGGTCTTGCTCCCCAGCCCGGGCCCACCCATTCCCCCCTCGCCTTGTGGGTGTTTACATCCGCTCCCTGTCTATCTTTCCAGTGCGTCTTTATGGAAATTTAGGCCTATGTGCACATGTATTATTATGTTCTCCCTTTCTTACATAAGCAATAGAGGACTTTATACAAGAGGCATATTAGTTCCCTAGGCTGCATAACAAATGATATGTTTATGGCCCGTGGGTCGGGAGTCCGGGTGTGGCTTAGCTGGGGTCTCTGAACAGGGTCCCATGAAGCGGCACCGCCGTGTTAGCCAGGCTGCGTTCCCACCGGAGGCCTGACCGGGGCAGGCCCTGCCGCCGAACTCCCTGAACTTTTGGCCGACTCCGTCCCCTTGCAGCTACGAGACCGTGGCAGTTTGCTTCCTCACGTCCAGCAGAAAAGAGAACCTCTAACCTAAGGAAGAGCCTCCCATGGGGGATTTTACTTGATTAGGTCAGGACTTCCGAGGAGAAGCTCCCCTTTGATTAAGACATGGATGCTGGTCCTTGGTGTCACTCTCGTAAGGACAGGGCCTGGAGACACCAAAGCAGGGACTCTCGCCGGAGCAGAAAAACATTCACGCCACTGAGCCAAACACACCGAGACCCTGAGGGGATGGACGCTCGTGTACGGAAGAAAGTCCATTCCATCCTGCTATCCCTCTCATTTGTCTAGCATTTGTTCAGGCCTCCATGGCCCTCGGCCTTAGAGGATCCACCTCCAACCGAAATAAAATATAAGCCACTAAAGACATTTTAGATTTTCTAATACCTTCAATAAAAAGTAAAAAAAAAAAAAAACGAACCCCAAAAAACCATTAAAATGAATGTCAGTACTATTTTATTTAACCTAATATATCCCGAAGATGATCATTTCCCTATGTGGTCAATGGGAACCATTATTATTCATGAGATATTTTTACTTCTTTTCTGTGATGTCTTCAAAACCCGGTGTGCATTTTATGTTCACAGCACCCCCGTGCACGTTCCAAGGGCCAGCAGCCTCGTGGGACCGCTGGCTGCCACACGGGACCGAGTTGTCTTGGTCCCCGGCCCTCCGTGCTGGGATCCTAGAAGGAGGTGTGAGGAAGAGCCCGCCAGCATACGGTGGCAGTGTTTTGTCTCCTCGGAAGGTCACCCCCCGCCACTTCAGGGGCCTCCTCTGCTCCCCCTCCGGCTATGCGGTGCTAGGAAGACAGCCATGCAGAGTGCCCACGCGCCCGGCCTTGGTGATGGGTCCAGTGGTGAACCTGTGACCCCGGCAGCCCAGTTAGAGCCTTTCCTGTGATCCTTGGGAAAACTGAAGCTTGGGAGAAATCGCCTTGCCTGGCCAGGAGGCGGTAAGGCTGCAAGGTGCCTGTCGGACAGAGGGCGCAGAGGCGGACGGGGGACCTGCAGGGCCAGCCGACCGGGGCGACGAGGCCAACTCAGAGAGAGAAATGGGCTGAGTGTGTGTGCACTTGCACACGTGTGTGTGCCAAAGAGAGAGAGGGAGCGATATGGAGACAGAGACAAAGAGCCAGAGAGCCAGAGAGGTAGGGAGAGAAAGAGAGGAGGGCAGTGGAACCATTGCCGGATTGCCGGCCTCGCTGGCCTGTGGCTTTGCGGGCCGCCCACTTTCCTTTTCCACGTAGACTTGGTGGCTGTCCCTTGCCAGATCTTGGCTTGCGTTTACTTATTTTTAAAAAGTTCAGCGAGGAGAAGCTGGCTGCGTACAGGCCTCTCAGTGTTCCACCTCTAGAGGGGCACCGTGCTGCCCCCCAGACAGGCCCGCCTCCTCCCCCAGGCTGCGAGGTTGGGAGAAACAACGATGATTTTGACCGCAGGTTGGAAAATGCGGTGTTAGCGCTCTCTAGCTTTCAGTTAATGTCTGTGTTGAGAGAGAGCCCTGGCCAACTTTAAAATGACAGGTGAGATCATGGGCGTCTATCTTTCCTGTCCCAGCACACCCTGTTTTCAGGGAAGTGGCGTTTTTCCTGACCACAGCTCTAGCACGTACCTGAGCCGCGATTATCTTTCAGCCACGCGGTGGGGTGTTCTGTGAAGTGTTTACCTGCCAAATCAGTCAACCCCACTCTCAACTTAGTTGTCTTGTGCTTGAGAGAGTTTTAGCATTTAATTTTTATTAAAATAGTAATAAACATATCACACACTATGTATATAATAGTTGAGGCAATAGGAGTAAATTACGTTAATCACGTTCTTCCTTTTGGACTCTTTCAACTGCTCTCTGAAGTCTGAGGCTCCGGGTTTTCTGCTCCTGGCTCCACGGCCCCTGGATGGTCCCTCCAGGGATGGGACCCGGCCTTGTCACCCCTCCCAGCATGGTGACAGAAACCAATGCTCTCCTTGTGACCGCGATTGACACAGTTCACTGATTCCGATGCTTCTAACTTCTAACTTCTGACTCCAAGTCCGCCCCCAGAATCATAACTAACAGTAAGGACATCCCTACCCCCACTTCGGAGACATCCCTCTCGGCCTCCTGGGTCCTCTCTTTTTATCCCAAACACCACAAATCCCTCTAGCCAGTCCTCAGAGGCTGCATTTCCACTCCCGCTTGTCTCTCCGTCACTCACGGACGAGCTCCAGGTTTCCGGTCCTCCGGGGCTCTGGCGAAGACCCTGCGGGGCTTAAGCTCTGAGTGCAGCCTGTCTGGCCCAGGGTGGGGCAGAATGCAGGTCATCTTCTGCACAGGTAACAGACCTGCGTGGTGGCGGCTTTGGATCAGATGAGCGTCCTCTCAGGTTTCTCCGAGTAGTCCAGTTGTCATCGCAAGCCCTTGTGCCCCGTCTCTCTGTGGTTTCTGCGTGCGAGTGCGTGCGCGACTTTGGGCAGAATTCTAACCGTCCTGGGTGCGTCGCTGCTTCCTGTCCCCTGTGCAGGTCTGGCGTGGGCTCAGCCTCTTTCCCTGACTGTGCAGCTCTCTGCGTAGCGGCCCGGTGTCCTCCGAGTGCCAGGATTTCTGGTTCCTCCAGCCCCTGCCCATTCCCACCAATGTGCCCAGGGGCCTCCCACCTGTTAGCTCTCCCCCTCCCTCCTCTACCCATGTCCTCTCCCTCCTCCCAGCAAACGCAACAAGTGCCCTCCCTTTTCATGTGCACATGCTATGCTCTCTGCTTTCCCCCCCCAAACGAGGCCCTGGGCCAGAGACTCAGGGGCATCCATTTCCCGATTGGCTTCTGCTCCCTTCTGCACCGATGTCCTCACGCAGAAGAAGAGGTGGTGGAGACTCAGTCCGCCTCTGAGGGGGTTGTGTTCTGAATTCCCAGCCTCAAGGGAGGCAGAATGGGCTGTGGTCTTCAGGTTTGGGCCGGGTTCCACCAACTGGGTCCTTCCACGGCTGTTGTCATGGTAATGCACCCTGTTGGCCCCATGGCTTTTTCTGTTCTGCAAGGGCATCTTGGGGACATTTCAAGGAGCTTTTTACAGCCCCCAGCACTGCTGAAAACTCAGAAGGGGGTCCTCTGGCTGTTGCTGCTTTATGACAATGACCATTTTCCTGGGGAGCCTCCCTTGGCACTTTTATCCAAGGCCAGGAGTGATGCCTAAGAGGCCACTTGTACCCACGTCGTCCGGGCCCCAGGAGTGCTCTTTTGGGAAGATATTCTCAATTGTCCTGGCACCACTGTGGTTTGAAATCACTTTTGGGGATCCCAAAGCTCAACCCTGGATTCTCTACAGGTCCCTTAAAACAGCTTAGACATGCGGTCATGCCCGTCTTCCCTGATTGGCCACCTGACGTTCCCTGAGCACCTGCTCTGGGCCAGGGACTTGGATAGGGGCGGAGTGGCAGGGCCGAGAGTGGAGAGTCCTTGCCATCGTCGACCTTCCAGGGCGGAGGAGAATACCGATGCCAGTGCGAATCACCGCAGGGATGATGGGAGTTCCCACATGGAAAATTCAAACTGCAACGCCCAACATTCCCTTTCAGAAACATAATCTGTCTTCTCTCTGCAAGTACATTTTAAAGCATTCACTAGGGCTTCCTAAGTGCCCCTAAGAATTGTTCCTGGGTATTTCACATTTATTGTTTTGATCGTGTGTGGAATTTTTTCCTCCCATTACTTTTTCTGCCAGGTTATAGTTGGTGCAAAACAAAGCTATTGATTTTCATAGATTTATTTTTGTCAACGGGACACCTTATTAAACTCTTTCATTGTGTTTTTAAATTTGATAATAGCTTGTCTGCCGAAAACAATTTTCCCGTGACCTGTGGATGATGATGTCTTTCTGGAGCTGCCTTGTGTCTCCAGTCGTGTTGAGAATAAAACTATGTATCTAAAATAAAATACTTCAGAGACCGTTCTTTTCTGCTGCTTGTAGCAACTCCGCTTTTTAGGGAATCTTTGTGGTGAGTCATCAGAATCGCACCCTTCCCTTGAACTCCGTGCCAACCCAAGGGGCTGTGTCCGCCCACGGCGGGCTCAGGGGTCGCTGCTCGTAGTGAGTGCGTGTGCACGTGTCAGACCTTCAGCCTCGGTGACGCGCGTTGGGGGAGGGCACATTCCAGTGAATGCGGAGGGTACCGCATGGCGGAGGGCCATTCGTGCCCATTTTATTCAAGCAGCAACCACGCCCCCTTTCCTCCGAGCGCCCCGCCCCGGCCTTCTCCCTTGGACCTCCCGACGTTCACCCCCTACTGTGCTTAAACACATTATTCTATGATCAAAGTTAGGGCTTAAAATGTAAACGCCCTCTGACTCAGTCACGTCACGCCAAGGCAAACACCAGCGGGCCACATGGAAGGACATTCCACAGGGGACTGTTTAAAATGGGAAAATATGCAAAGTGCCCAAATGCTCAGTAAGGAGAAGCCAGTCACGGTATGCGAGTGCCCTGGCGTAATGCGGAAGTAAAAATATTTCAAACTTGTAATGTGTAGGGAACTTCATAGCGTGATCCTAAATAACAGAAAGCGCAAATAACAGAAATTGTTACACACACACACACTCACACACACACGCTGATTCGAAGCCCCATGGAGACTGACCTTGGGGCTGGTGGTGACCTGTCCACAGCCCTGTTTGCCCAGGGAATTGGCAGGGCCCAAGCGGGGGAAATTTGGGGGCGGGGGAGTGCAGGCTAAAATGTATGGGGCTATTTTTTCCCAAAGACAGATGGCAAAGTGCAAAAGAAACTGGGCAAAGGACATTTCTCTCTTCTTTCAAGGAGTATGGACTAGATCCACGGCTGAGTGCGAACTGGGGAGAATGCGGTTCCCTTTGGCCTCGGGGCACTGGGGCTCTATTAGGGGCTCCCTGCGGAGGGCAGCGGTGTCCTCCTGGGTGGCTGTGGCTGCAGAGCTGAGGAGTGTCCTTGATGCCCTTTATGTCACCAGGTGGCCAGGGTGAGAGAGCAGGGCTCTTCCCAGGTGTGAGAACACCTGTGGATGCAGGATTAATGGGGGAGGGGCTACAGGCAGGATATGTGTGTCCCCTCCAAGTCCAAATATTGAAACACTCATCCCCCCATGGGAGGGCATTTGGTGGTGGGACCTTTAGGGGGAAATTAGGTTTGGATGAGGCCCTGAGAGTGGGACCCCGTGATGGGATTAGTGCTCTCGTAGGCAGAGACACCCTCTGTCCCTGAGTGCACTCCCCCAGGAGAGGCCACGCAAGGGCGCGTCCGGAAGAAAGCCCTCACGGAGAACCCAGGTATGCCAGCCCCCTGTTCTCAGGCTACGACCCAACACGATCTCTCCTTCCCAAAGGCCTCAACTCGATCACATCTGCAAAGTCCCTTTGCCAGATGCGGCGACCCACTGGCAGGTTCGGAGGATTCGGACATTGACGTCACATTGACTGCGGTGCACTGTGTTCGGTCGGAGAAAACAACACAGAATAAGACCGTGAGTGGGTGGGTTTGCATTATGAGCTGCAGGAGAGAGCACTGAGAGCATTCCTAACTGGATGGCGAGTCAACGCCCTCAGAGAGAAGTCTGGGGAGAAAGCAAAGGAAACCCGCCGGCATGAACACGGTGCACAGTCCCGTATGTTGCTGTGTAAACGCGCACTTTTTTGCTCAAATTTTTGAGGGAAAAATAAGGGTGCCTGTTATACGTGGATAGTGCTAATTCCGTATCTATATAAATGTTTATAATTTTTTTATTTATGTTTATGTGTTAAAGTACAACTCTAGAAAGAATAACAATAGCTGTATGCAAAATAATACCCTGAATACAATAATCGGTTTTGTTTCTAAGTGTAAATAAAAAACTGAATTAAAAAATTAAAGCGAAAGATTTTTTTTTCCCCTGAAAATGTGGGCCAAAAACATGCGGGTGCAATATACACAGCAAAATACGGTAATTAATTCCCCTAGAAGATTGAATTTCCTGAGAGACTTTGTTAGGGGGGAAAAACAGGCCCAGGGGAAATAAAAACCAATTAGTTCTCACTTAGGCCACTTTTCTTCCTGAGATCTTATTTGATCTTAAGTCAGAGCCAACAAAGCGGGGATTGGGGAGAACCCTAAGCAGTTCCCTCTGACACACGGGGCCTGTGAAGAGAGTGGGAGAGGGCGGGTTGCTGGTGTGCCGGCCACCCGGCCCTCAAAGATCTGCATGGCTACGGGTGGGCACAGGGGTTTGCACGAAGGCGGATTCGCTCAGCGGGTGAGCGCCCCGTGGGCCAAGCATTGTGTTAGGTTTGAAGGATAAAAACCTGAGTAGGACTGACCCCGCTCCTCTCCGGTGGGGCAGGCACTCTGGTGTGGACAGGCCATAAACAACGCGCACGTGAATGTTTAATTACCACTTGCGTTAATTAGCACCCGTGGTGGCCCCACAGGGGAGGGCGGGAAGGAGGGTGAGTGGCGACGGTGACCATGGTGCTCATTTCCCCCAAACAGTGCCACCTCCCACTCTTCCAGGGACAAGCGAATTTGACCACGTGGGTGAGAGGCGGGCAGGACCCCGTCTCTAGGCACGCCGCCTGCCACCCAGGTCCCCCATGTGCTGAGGCCATGGGGGGCGGCCGGGGGAAGGTCTGGTCCGCACCTGGGAGTCACCTACTCGGCCCCCCACCCCTTGTCGGGCCTGGAGACTCTGGGTTTGGGGACATTTGATGAGTGCCTCGCCGTTCCTTGGCTCTCAGTGGCTCTGGCTCTTCCTGGGCCTCTCTCGCCCAAAGATGCGGCCCCAATTTTTCACACTGAAATCTAATCATGGCCAAAGCAATTGGAGACTAAGCAGAAACTTTTTTTTCTTTTTTTGCCTGCAGAAACTGAATTCTTTTTTTTTTTGTTTGTTTTAACGTCTCTCGGTGCTTATTATTTTTTTTGTATATTTTATTGCTTATGCTATGCCAGTTGCCACATTTTTTTTCTCCCCCTTATCCAGAAACTGAATTCTTTGCAACACTGTCTCTCATAAAGAAGCTCAAGTTTCTGGAATATAAATAAAAGTTATGTGATTATATTTATGGAGCCTGGGCCTACAGCTTATGTCTAAACAGGGGGACATAATGCTTTAGAAGGCAAAGAACATCATCCCACATCTCGAAGAATTCACAGCTTTTACCTCGCTGGGTTCCCACGAGCAAACAGGTTCGAGCTCAAATTTGTAGAGACCCACTCGCAAATAATTACCATAATCATGGACACACACCTAATCAGAGTGTCCATCCTCATTTCTACGCTGTCATTGAACTGAACACCGGGGTACTGCTCCGTTACCACAGCCTCTACTTTAGAGGCTGTTACACGAGGCTCGTAAACAGAAAAGTCTCCCAAGTAATTGGGCTGAAATGCTGATGGACTCAAACCATTTGGTCTGCCCTGCTAGCCACACTGAGGGGCTTGTGTGTGGGTTTTCTGGAAGCTGCTTCTCAGCAGAAGGGTTTGGCACTTAAGCAATGGTGAGGCTTTGAGGGAAGGGGCATCCGCTTGAGCAGCTAGTAGCCACGGTTTCCACGCCCCTGCACGTTGGAAGCATCTGGAAGTTCCTCAAAAGCGCAACTGCCCCGGCCTCACGAGCTG
The DNA here is from genome assembly GCA_004026545.1 of Mormoops blainvillei. Taxonomy (NCBI): domain Eukaryota; kingdom Metazoa; phylum Chordata; class Mammalia; order Chiroptera; family Mormoopidae; genus Mormoops; species Mormoops blainvillei. The sequence goes on along the minus strand of PVJD01008322.1, from coordinate 47,092 downwards.
ACCCTGAATCTCCAGGGATGAAGCCCGTGTTCCTGCAGCTTTCTGAAAACTTGCCCCGGACTCCAGGTGCACAGGGAGGAGTGGAGAATTCGCGAAATAGAAGAAGCAGTTTTTCAGCTTGATGATGGCAGCATACCATCCCTGGTCATTTGGAAGATCAAAACAAGCTCATCCTGGAGAATGTTGGGTAGGAGGAAGGAGCTGCACAATAAAAAGAAGGCTAAAAATAACCTGCCTTCTACTGTTCACCTTCCCTGGCATCGAATTCATTTTGGGACTGGTTTGCCAAACTTGCCAGGAAGACACTGCCATGGATTTCCATGAGATTCTGTGGAGTGACAATACTTCTTGCACGTCTACGGTGAAGGTCACTCTGGCCATTGGGCCTTTGTGCAGACATGCAAATATGTGAAGCCCAGTCCCTTCTTTATCTCTCCCACTCGTCACCCACTCCCCAGCCCGGACGAGGTCAGCTAGGCACCAGTGCAGAAACTGGGTGTACGGATGAGGCACGTGCTCTGCAGTCCCCGGGATGCCTCTGTCCTTGCCTGGTCTTGGCCCCTCATTTCCCTTCTTTCCCCTGCTTCCCTCCTCACTCTCCCTCCTTCCCAGGTGGGGCCACTTTCCCTCCCCTGGAGCAGGGCGCCCACCCACATGCAGCCTTCATGGGGTCCCACCCTCCTGTGCATCCTCTGAGGACACCCTGAACAAAGGGCAACCTGTCCCTCAGATTATGCTCCTGCCAGATCTTCCGGTGACAGCCATTCCCCCACTTCCTCAATTCCCCCCACCCGTCACGCATTCATCCCAGGTTCAGTGGGCACCACGTGCCCGCCCTCTGCTGGGCATTGGCCACCAAACAGGGAGCGAACGTAGCTTCCCTGAGCCCGAAGGAGCAGGTCAGGAATCTGTCCAACGATCCCGTCGACGAAGGCGAATGTGTGGCTCTGGCAGGGGCTTAGAGAAGAAGCACATGGTCCGCCAGGGACTTCCATGGGGGAGGGACCTCACTACGGGGCTTGCGAAGGCTTCCTCCAGGGGCGAGGGCTCTGCATGGGGCCCCTCTGATCGCAGGGGGTGGGGACCGCAGGGTTTGTGCGCGTGTGTGAGCCAGAGGGTGTGCGAGTGTGCCAGGGTACCTGAACAAGGGCTTGTGAGTGCCTGTATGCGTGTGAGCAAGTGTGCACGGGAGTAGAAGCATGTGTTAGTTCAAACGTGTTTGCATAAGTGCGCAAGGGCAGGAGTGTGGAAGTGCGAGATTGTGCATGCGCAAGCGTGTCTGTTCAAAGGTGCACTTGTGGATGTGTACTCACGTGCGTGCTCACACACCCTCACATGCTCACGCTCACTCACATGTGCACACTCGCGTGCACCCACACACTCAGATACCCTCAAACACACATGCGCAGAGGGTGAGGCTGGACACTGAAGGCACAGATGGCTTTGGGGCCCCGCGTTATCCCAGCAGCCGTGGGCAACCTCCCGCGTGGGGTGCGGTCCCCAGGGAGGCCTGCTCTGATGCCTTTGGAGCATCAGCTCTGCCACGTGGGCCTCCGCTGGCCAGGCAGAGTCGCCGAAGGTGCTGGCGAGCTGGCTGGGGTGGCGCCCTAGGCAAAGCTCTGGGCCCTGTGGAGGTCCCTGCACTTGCACGTCAGGGGAAGGTATTGGACTTGCCACGTGCCTCGTGGCCCATCCACAGCCACGCCTCTGACCACGGGGCCACCTCCTGCCATTCTCCCTGTCACTCGCCGCGTTCCGGCCCCCCGGCCTCGTGCTTGTCCTTTTCCAGGTGTGCCGGGCTCTGCGTTCGCTGTGCCTTCTTCCCAGCATGCTATCCCCTGTCTCTGCGGCTCCCTCCCTCCCTCTCCCCCGTCTGTGCTGAGCCGCGCTCTTCCCCGAGAGGCCTTGTCTCAGAAGATGCTGAGGCCTGTGGAGGACGGAGCCCTGTCCCATCTCTCTGACACCCCCGGCCCAGCTTTCTTGTCCTCGTGGCCCTTCCTGTGACGCTACAGCTGGTTTGTGTCTTTCCCTCAGTTCTGCCTTTGGAATGGGCCCCAAAGTGTCCTCTTTTCTGCGGGCCCACCAGGACCACCCACACCTCTCTGTGGGGCTGTGACGATGGCTTCCAAACACCTCCCCTCAGACTCCTCTCCGCACGGCGTCCCTGGTGCCTATAAAACATGCCAGACGCTATTGCTGCCAGCCATTGAGGGGGCCACCCCTTCGGCCCCCAACCCTCCCGAGTAGCCACCGCTACTCCCTTTTCTTTGGATTTCTTGAAATTTCACCTCTCCATCGACCAGAGGGTCTTCAGTTCTTCAGCACTTGAATCGCTCCCAACTAGCACTCGGCCCACACCCGACACGCTGTCCTCTAGCTCCCTTTGACCCCTAAGGACCCAGTATGCGTGGCAGGCCCTCCCGAGGCCATCCCTCCCGTGCCCACTCCGGGGCAGGCCTGGGCACTCCCTCCCTGCACCTTCTCACCCGGTGCCCGCTTCTACTTATGATGACCCCAGTACTTACAGGCTTGTTTTTTAATGCTTGTCCCCCCTCAAGACCGCGAGGTCCATGGGACCGGGGGGCTGTCGGTTTTGTGACCCACCACCTTATCTCTCATGGGAGATCCCAGGAAATATTTAAGCGAATGAATGAATGAACAAAAGAATTTGCACGCTGCTGACACCATATCGACCCTCTTTAAGGCCTTTAAAAGCCTCCAGTTTCCCAGAAGGCTTTGACTCGCGTCTGGAACCCAAACCGCTTTCATACCTTTTTCCAGCTGCTTATCACAGACCCCCCCACCCCCCAGCCCCAGCCCCAGCCCCTTCTTCATTGCCTGTTTCACTCAGCCCAGCCACAGTTTCCTGGGTCTCCGCAGCTCTACTTTTCCAGTTAAAACCTTTATCATTTTTAAAGTTCCGCTCCAATTCCACCTTCCGTGGCGGCGCCCTTCCTGCTTCTAGAAGCCCCTCACATCTGCTAGCGGCGAGACCATGCTTTCACATCTCCCTTTCCCTCTAGCCTGAAAGAAGAAAAGTCTCCTGGCTGTTTTTATACTCTTTAAAGTTTGTAGCTCATAAATGTTACTAAAGAGGCACTTGTTGAGTTAATAAAAGCACGATGTAATTAAAGTATTGCCCTCTGCGCTAGGAGATTCTGTCTCGCGGATCTTTAAAAGTGGGTACATTTTCTGTATAAGGCTTCCGCAAAGGGACTCGTTCTACACCTGGGGGCTTCTTCCCCTGGGCTCCGTTAATCATTTACTGGTGGGAGCCCGGTGAGGACGGCAGAGGGGAAAGCAAAATTCTGCCCCAGGTGCTCGGCGGCCTTGCAAGGCCTGGTCTTTGAGTCGTCTTTGCAAACAGGAGTGGGAGGCACAAGGTCAGCGCTGAGAAGACAAACCGTTCCCATTTGTTTTGCATTATCCTTCAGAGCCCAAAGAGAAACATTTCTCTCATCTCAGCGTTACTTGGTTATGGAAACATAATCGGAATTGTTTAAGAGACACAGGCAGCTTCTATTTTGGTCCCAGCACAGGAAATTCAGCCTTTGTCCATTTTTGCAGGTTGATTTATGTGAGGTTAAAAATTCATAAGGCATGAGCCAACCTCGACCAAATATTGTTTTTTGCCTGAGCCAATTCAAACATTCTCTCATCTCAGGTTTCCTGTTCAAAGGTTTAGAGATGTGAAGTTTAGCCGAGGCTCACCTATTTGATCTACCAAAGGTCAGCTGGCCTTTGCAGTGACCTTGACTCAGGGGGTGAAGCGCTCTATCAAAGAGAGGGGCCGGACCCATTCCCTTTTCCGGAACGCCCTCTGCGTCAGGTGCATTACGTCCTCTATCTGTTTAATCCCCCGGTAATCCCACGGCGGGGGCTGGGTCAGAGTGAGAAAGCTGCCTGAGCTCGCACCACCGTCTGCATGACGTGAGACCGCGCGCAGGGCTCGTGGCTACCACAGGGATGACGGAGATGTCACGGCTCATTACTGATAGCAGCATACTACTGATAGCAACGGAAACAGGGAAGCCAGGAACAATACTCCAGTTAACACAGAGACTTAAGATTTTACGTTAATAAACAAAGGACAAGATGATATTTAAAAGAAAGAATTACAGAACAAGAACGCCTTTCAGAGATTAAAGAAGTACAGGTAAAGTCAGGGAAATGTCCCCCAAAGATAAAAAGATGAAACATATGAGTGAAATGATGAGGGATCGGGGTCACAGAAAGAAAGAATGGGGGGGAAAAGCAGTGGAACTGGCAGATAAAATATAGGAGTGATTCAAAATCGAAGGTTAAAGCATCAGATGAAAGGACTCGCTCCATAATGAGGAATAAAGAACTTCACCCTACGGTGAATCTAATGGCCTCTTTGATCACGTCATTGAAAATTTCCGTGAGCATTGGTTTCTAAAAATTGCAAAGATAAGTTTTCAGCTCATTTCTACAAAAGTAGTCAGGAGTTAAATGCTTTGCATATCATGCCAGAGTATCTATTCTCAGCCCTCCGCCACCACTGTTGCCACCACCTCCACCACCACCATCACCGCCGCCATCACCATCTCCACCCCAACTGTCACCACCACTGTTGTGTGTGTCTAAGACTGGGGACTACAGTTCCCAGAATCCCTTTTCTCATGCAGTTTTAGTTTAGAGTTTGTCTGTGAGAGCTCGTGCAGGATTTGGAAAGTAAAAGCGATAACTGCCGGCTCTGATGCCTCAGAAGGTACCATGTGTTTTCGTTTGCCTTCCTGGGCACACTCTACCGTCACCGTGGGAAGAATGTGCCCCAAGTGGCCCTGGCCCCAGAAGGAGAAGGAGAGACACGAGGGGCGGAGCCACCGGGGCCTGAAGTTAGAGCTCACCCCGGCTGACGCATAGACAGAGCCACAAAGGCGTCCAAACCGGAATGTCACTCAGGTGCTCTCGTCGCTCACCACACAGCACTTTTGTGATCCCTGTGGACGAATGCTGGCACGCAGACTTTGTCTTTTCCATCCCTTTTTTTCCTAGTATTCTCACTGTTTTCTTTTCTTACTTTAAAACAATTGTAATTCATGATATGTATACTAGTGAGATGCCTCAAACACTTTGAGGGGGAAGGAAAGTTAAGTATAAATAAGAATAGTAACGGAATATTTTGCAGAAGGTTACTTTGTCCCTCTTGATTTCCGCGGTGGTGCAGATGGTTTTTGGAATGACATTGCGTGGCCCAGTTCTTTAGAACAGTTTGGAACGTGGCCATTAAGGAGAAGTCTAGGATGAAGACGTCAAATGAGAATAAAGTCAAATCACTTCAGCCGCAGGGAGAGGAGGAATCCTGGAGTGGGAAGCCGGGTGGCAGTATCACAAGCTGTGGCGTATCGGACAGCCATGCAGATGAGTCAATGACCGAGCTGAGAATAGCCGCTGGGGTGCGGGTTCGTCCTTTTTCCCCCCTGAAAGCCTCCATGGATATATGTCTATATTTACAGCAAGGATGGTCTTTTGCTTTCATTCTCTGGTGCCTTTCATTGTCTTAAGATTTATCTCAGGCATAAATTCTGACAAAGGAAATCTCAAAGTCAGAGCCTAATAAAACCTTAAGCAGAATTACGGTATAAATTATTACGATTCTCTTTATTGTTTCAGGCAAAAGTGCTCACACCCTTTACAATGCTTTCCATGTGCCGTCCCCGTTTTCCAAATTTCATTTCAAACAGCTTTCTGGAAACGGGATGGGAACATTTACACTGGCTAATGCTCAGCGATCTGAGAACGGAGCACCCGCCGATAATGATAACGGAAGAAAATCAGCCGCCCCCGGTAGGCAGCCCTCAGGAAACCAACCGAAGAGGAAAAAATATATTTTATGCAGAGGCTTGAAAGAAAGGGAAGCTGTGGCTTCATCGGACCTTCCCCGCCTTCCGCAGGCGTGCGGCGAATCTGTGGAGTTTATTTTTTGAGGCTATTCCACAGGCCAGCGCCAAGAGACAGGGAGGGCTGCGTGACACGCGTCTTTCACCCTCCCCCCGATTGTGCCGCATTGGACCGGACGATGACTGACCCAGGAACACAGGCGCACAGCGAAGCCATGTCAGGGCAGCCCCGGGGATGGGAGACCCAGCTCGCCGTGCAGGGACGATCCAGTCTGTCTTCCTTTTCTGTAAACGTGACCTTGCTCCCGTCATTTATTGAAGTCCCTTGCTGCAGTGGCACCATGTGACATAGGAATGTCTGTGTCCCACCCAAGCTCCCTTCTCTTAATACTTGAAAGATAGGCAGCTGGGTGGGGGAGTTTTGAGGGCAAGCTGGGTTTGAGGATGACTGAGAAGGGGGCAGTGAGGAGGGTGGGGGTGGCACCTATGGGGGCAGGTGGAGAGTAGATGAAGGCCCTTCAGACCCAGACCCCCGTCCACTGCGTGAGCCTCAGAGAAGCTGGCTTTTCCCAGAGACTTAGCCCGGTACATCGGCTGTGGCCCTGGGCGGGGCCCAAGACGGGACTGCGGGGACATGGTGCCTGGGGCCCCGAGGCGGGACTGCAGGGCAAGGTAGGGGCACATCTGGCCCGCCACGCACCCCAGGCCGTGTCCAGTGCCAGGTGTGCCTGCACGGAGGGGCCCGACGTGGAGAGGGAGGCCCTGCCTCAAGCTTATGGCCACACCGGGGGGGCAATGACCACAGCTGCCACCGCAGGGCGCTGGGCTGGCCCGAGATCAGGGCAGCGGTCCTGGTCTTCTCTCTGGCGAGCTTGGCTGGTGCGTGGGTGCGTCATTGAGAGTAAGCTCTTGGACTCTTTGACCCCATCAGGGAACAGAGGTGGGGATCCCGGAAAAGAAGGAAAAAACCCCGATGGTCTCCAGGATAAGAAGAAGGCACGGACCATTGGATTTTAAGAATAAAGGCGATTTGCCCTGATGGTCACGCCAGGCTACGGGAACGAACTGCGTCTGTTATAGAGACCACATCTTCATTAAGTGCAGCAAAGCCTTTGAACTCCCTGCACTTTTCTAATGCTGAGAAGTTCTGGAATGTTCCATAACACACTCAAGTAACTGAAAGGTTACGTCAGAAGAACAGAATTAATGTCTCTAGACGTACAGTCACATGCTCCGTAAGGCGAGCGGCCCGGGCAGCAGGCGCGGGGAGGGCGTCTTCCCGGGCGTGACTGAGCGAGAGGCTGCATTCTTCACGGCTACTGCCCCACCGACGGCCACTGACAGCAGCTGGGAGCCTGTCTCCAGCCCATCCTCATCCTAAGCGGATTCTGTACCCACTGAAGTTCACCGATGACCCCCAAACTCAATCACCGCAGAGCTCTGGCGTCACCTGCCGCCCCCGACCGCAGCCGTATGCAGACCAGAACTGCAGGTGAGTTAGAGGGCCGCTGGCCGAGGCGCCAACGCCCCGAGTCAATAATACGTTAAGTACAGTGACTGTAAGCAGAAACACACATAAAAGAAGATACTATATTGATCAGTTGACGAAAATGTGGTGACCGGATGCTCCCTGCATTTCTCTTAGGAGCAAGGGCACTAAGTCATTTGTCACAGGGACTTCATAAAACATGAATAATGAGCATCGACAGTTTCTGTGGGTCAGGAGCCTGGGCTAGCCTCACCCGGGTCCTCTGCTCAGCGGACAGCCACCCCGCCCCTCTCTCGGGAGCCTGGCGGGCCACTCCGCACTCACGTGGTTGTCGTCAGAGTTCAGTTCCTTGTGGCTACAGGACCGAAGTCCTGCTTTCCAAAGGCTGGCTATGAGCTGGGGCAACTGTCAGCTTTGAGGGGCCACCAAGAAGCCCGGGCCACGGGTCTGTGATACAGCGTGGCAGCTCCCTTCCTCAGACAAAAGGGAATCTTTTACGCGTGCTGCCTATGAGGGAGTTTAACCGAATCATGGGAGTGACTGTCCCAAGTCACACACCTACTCACGGGAGGGACAGCCCATCGCCCGTGGCATGTTTTGTTGGTTCGAAGCCAGTCAGAGAAACAGAGGCTCCCCTCACACTCAAGGGGAGGGGATTACATGAGGCTTGGCTCACTAGGGGTCTCATGAATGTGTGTTTGCTGCAAAGGTGTGCCAAGTCCTCCAGAAGATTCCATACAGCCATGGAAGATGAGATGTCACTATTTACTCCGGAGAGCTCCAACAGTTCTGGAATTCACATCGACAGAAGATGCATGATCAAGACTGCACATCGACGTGGGAAGAGTGTGTATTGGGACACTGGGGTCTTGTCCCGCTCTGTCCCTAACTACCTGCGGCAAATCACTGGGCCTCAATGTTCTCAACTGTATGTAGTGGGCCACCTGGTCAGAAATCCATGAGTAAGGGCATCGCAGACATTTGTAAGTGATTAAAAGAGTGACTTCCGAGGATCTCAGTCAGTCTACAAATGACTGAAACTGTGGAGCAAGTGCCCAGGGAGGACCTGCTCTGTCCTATTTCACTTCTAGTGAGAACTCGTCAAGGGGCCCCTGTTAGCGGGCGTGACTCAATGAGGTGGCAAAGAAAAGCCCTAGCTCGTGGAAACAAGTTTACTCACCACTGGCTACGCCTCCGTCAGCCCCCGCTGTGCCCACAGTGGGCACGTCGCTGCCGGACAGGCCCGTGAATAAGAAAGGTCTATTCTGCTTCCGGAGACTGTGGCTCAGTAACGATCGGGGTGAAGGGGGTTCAGCTCACCCAGAGTTGTTCGGGTATGGGTTTGCCTGTCGTTATGGGCGACACCAAGGGCCGCAGAGCTGTGTTCCACGTGGAGCTGCCGAGGCAGCCTCAGGCCCCGACGCTTCCTCCTCGGTGTAGAAATGAGGACGGCGGCTGGGGCGGGAGGCTTTCTCTAAGTGCGTCGGAGTGTGCGGCCTAATGAGGCCCGCGTGCGAGGAATGTGCATCAATAGAGCTTTTTCTCCTTGAGACGTGCTTTCAGGCTGTGGCCCTTTTGTTGAAGAACCGCTTTGTTTCTCTCGTTTTGGGAGTCCAAAAACCATTAGCCATCGGAGTTCCTGCTTCTTCAAGGGACATTCAGGCACAGGCTGCAGATGGCCGGACAAAGAAGGGTCCTTGTGCCCCGGGCCGGATTCGACCGGGCCTTCCTCTGACAGCGCATCTTTCACTAATGTTTGCTTTTTCAAAGCCGCCTTCCCTGAACAAAGGCTCCTTTCTCTACAGATGGCTCCCAGTGGCCCCTTTCCCTCTGTATGGCTATTTGTTTCTGACCCTTTACAAAAACATAGTCTTAATCCGCAGGGTAAATTCTACATTCAGCTGAGAGGCAATGGACCCTCTGCAGAGACACTGAGCACTCGTGGTGCTGTGGTCCTGCTCGGCCAAATCGGGTCTCACCTCGCAGATTCGATGTTAGTTCTTGGCAAAACAAAGAGGCTGATTTAGACAATCTCTGGGTTCTTGTTTTCTGCCCGGGATTGCTAACGCGGGGCCTGAGACTGCAGCGTGCCCGAGCTGTGCCTGGACTGACACCCCCCCACCCCCCCCACCCCCGTCACCAGGTGTGCCGATTCAATATTCAGATTCTCGGGCCCCAGGCAGACACACTGGACTGGAGTCCCAGGGGGCGGAGCCTGGGAGTCTGTATTTATAACAAGCCCTCGCGGGTGTTCCGGGGCGGGGCGGGGGGGTCAGATGGAGGGACCAGTGGGCGGCAGTTTTTTAGAAAGCGAGCTAGAGCGGCACGCTTCTGCGCTGGAACAAGCCGTCCATTCAGAACGGCAGGAGGAAAACCTGCTATTTTGCTGGGTAAACAGTCTCTATCTTTTCTTTCAGACACAGGTGTCTTGGTATTTGGCCCGGGAAGAAAACACCGCAAATGTGCGGGCGTGGGAAACAAGAAGCTCTCAGGCGCGGGGCTGGCACCTCCTCCCCTCAGTTTTTACCCGGTTTCGTCCTCAGGGAAGAGCGATTCCAAGTCCCACTAAAGTTATGACCTGGCAGGAAGTGGGCTGATTTGCAAGCGAATGCGGCCCGTCCGTGTTCGGACAGTTCCGTGCCTCTTGCCCATGTACCTGAAGGGGCGGAAGCTTGCTCTTCATCGAGTCTTCCTCTCTCTGGGGGCCGGAAGGCAGCGTTCCTCGTTATCTCCCCGGTTTTCACCCAGGAGGGCGCACACAAAATTCTCTCTGGAAAGTAACAGGCGTCACTTTTCCTTGTTCTGAGGCCTGACGGAGGAGGCTCCGTGATCCCCGCGCCCGGGGATTTGAAGGAGGTCTGTCTCTGCTTCATCGTCTGAACCTATTTCTCGCTGAAGGGGTACTAGTTTTTTACCCACTCTGATTACGAGAGAAACTTTAGTCTTGGCGCCCTTTATCATGGAGGGAAGAGGGACAATAGAAGGGCTCACCTGCCGCGCGACCCCAGGATGAAACCATGAAGGGTCGGTGCAGGGAGGCTTGGGAGAGCCGGGTGTAGGTCCCTCCACTCGAGGTGTCCGGATGTGGGCACCTCACCTCCAGGCAGACTCGGGGGTTCATGGGCTTATCTAGCTCTCCCAGGGGGGTCTCACGGAGACCTGGGTGGGGGCCCTGCTGTATTCTGATACCCAGAGGTGTCCTTCGGGGGTTGCCGAATGTCCTGGGAGCCACGGGGTGACGGTGTCTGGTGGTGAAGGCTGCTTTGGGCACACGGCATGCGGGCCCCGCTCCCCGGCAGTGTTTATCCGATTCGGGTGTTTTTGTCCTTGTGAGTATCGCTCAGAATGAGGGTGAGTGAGCAGAAAACAGCCTAGCGACCTGGACTGGATAAACTCGGTGGCATGGAGAACTTCGCGGAAAGGTCTTACCATCTCAGTCAACAAGCTTGAAATGTGCCTTGCGCCCCAATAGCATCTTTAATTCTGTATCTCTTTTTAGGGTGGAAGCTTTGAGTTGCCAGGAGAGAACCTCCTCACGACTTCGGAACAGGACCTGCCTGGGTGGCACCCTCGTCCTCGTGCTTAGAAAGAAGTGGACAGCTGGTCGGGGTCTGTGGCTGCCTCTACTCTGGTCTGAGAATGGAGCCCTCTCTTTCAGGGTGTGGGATCGGAGTCAGTGTTGGTGGGGAAGGATGTGAGATTATAAAGAAATACTGGGCCAATGGGCCCAGAAGCGCCGCCATTCCACCTCCGCTCCCCTCCCCCACCGCCCCGTGAGGTTACGGAGGCAGCCACAGGCTCAGAGGACAATCTCAGTAGCTTGGTGTAGCCATGGCTGGAGCTCCAGCCTGGTCTTTGGAGTTGCGGAGGTGGGACCACATGGTGAACCAACCTTGGCCCAAAAGTTCAGGCCAGAGACCACCTCAGCCTGAGGCTGACATGTAGTTGGCCCTGGGTATCCATCCCGGGCCACCCGAAGGTTAGGGACACTCACCTGTGAACTTGTATGCTCAGCTTCACGAGGAGAAGAAGACAAAGGGAGGTTAGAAGAGACAAGGAGAGGTGGGGGTCTTGGCACCCAGGCCAGCGACTAAAACAAAAACCTCCCAAAGTGAAATCCACACCTTCTGCTTAACTTCAACATCTTGACTGTTGTTCTAGCCCTGGGGAAATACCACTGGGCTCCCTCCCCAGATGTCTTCACCTTTAGCACAAGGACTGGAATGTCCATTCAACTCTGCCGTGAGAGCAGTGACATGTGGCTTTGTTCCCACCAGGCTTTGTTTACAGAAGCAGGCAGTCAGCCAGATTTGGCACAGAGGCCCCACTTCGCCGGTCCCTGTGTTAGCACGACCTGGGGGGGGGTCTGCCCCAGCCATATCCCTTCTCCAGAGGGTGCCCTCCCTCCTGGACGAGACCCTCACACCTGACCTTGCTGTTAGGGTCAGAGATGAGCCTGACCCAAACCTGAATGGTTTGAAAAGGTGGAGGCAGCCATGAAGCATGAATGTTGGCCTCCACGGTCTCCACCACGTGGAGAAAGCGTGTGTGCACTGAGGGGAGCGGGAGTCGCTTCCGGAGCCCCCTGGAGGCAGGAGGTGGGGAGTGGAGTCCTATGGGCCACCCATTGCCCATGGCAGTGGGTCCTGACACCCATCCCAGGCCACCCAAAAGTGATGTCATTGTATGAGACAAGTCAATTTTCTTCTCAGAAGTCCCCCTTTTCGCTCGAACTAGTATGAACTGAATTTCTGTTAGTTGCAACCAAGAGCTTCATGGGTTCTGCAGGTCACATTTTGTAGGACCCAACTATCCCCGATAACCAGAACCAAAGCTTCTCCTTGGCCTCTGGGTCCATGCTCGGTGCTCGGCCTCGCTTCTCTCCTCTGCACTGATGGCCAGGCCACACTTCCCATGGCAGAGACGACATCGACACCCACGGGAGGGACCGTGCCGGTGAACCTTAGTGATCTCCCAGCCCTGAGCCGCCATCTGCCTTGAGCCACTCAACATCGTGCAGGACAGAAAGCTTGCGAACAAAACTCACATAACCTCCCAGGTGGGAGCACGCCCTCGCCCACACGGCTGTCCTGGGTGGGGCTACGGGTGGGACAATTGTCGGGAGTCAGGTTGGTCTATAACCTGGAGCAAGAAAGACTCACAGGCACTGGATTTTAAGAGAGAAGCGACCCCTGCTCTGTCACACATTTGTCCCTCACTAGAGACCTCACTGTTCAACCACTTTAGTCACCTGCGACCTCAGAGGGAAGCTGGGCTTCCTGGGTCCCTCCTGGGACGTGGGGTTTGTCATCTGTGACATATGGGAATCGATGGGAAACCTCCAGGCCTTGTCCCCATTCAATTATTGTCAGGTGTTGGGGAACTTGAAGGCCCAGGTGAGGGAGCCTCATTCATGGTCAAGTCCTTTTATTTCAGAACTTTGCAGGGGCGGGGGCATGCCCAGAAGAGGATCACGACGGAGGGAAATGCTCTCTCGTTCCCCAAATCTTCAGCCCTGCAGTTTCGATTAAAGTGACGTCGCTAGCCTGCCACAGAAGCGTCTTTGCTCATGCACGAGCCCCAGGGTGGAGGCCAATAAGCCGCCTTCGCACACTGGGTGCGTTGTGTCCTTGGGACGCCGGTCTGGTTATCAGCGCTCCGAGAGGAGGGCGTCTGAGAACCGGGTCTCTGATTTGCCCTTAACCCTCAAGAAAACCTTCAGGAGCACCGGCCTCTGCTCAGTTTTCACGTGAGTGTCAGACCCTGCAGTTTCGTAGGCCCCCACATGATGACTGAGAGAGAAAAGGCCACGTGACCGGAAAGCCAGGCTGCAGCGAGTGGTTGTGTTTCTAAGGGGACAAGGGCTCCAGCCTGTGCATTGATTGCTAACAGGGACTTTGTGATGTCAACCAGGGCCTTCAAGCATTTCAGTGGGACAGCCTCCAATTAAAGGGAATCTTAGAAGCAAACTCAAGGTTAAAGGCTCAGTACAGAAAAGAGACCTGCAGCTGAGCAGGTGTGGGTGCTGGGTTCTCGTCGGCGTGGGCTCCTCTCCCAAGAGCAGGTCTCTGGGGGCTCGGAGGGCAGAGTTCGAAATCCTCTGATGTCCATAAAAATACATGGTCCTAATGATGATAATAATAATAATAATATAAAAAGCAAGTAGAGGTTAAGACACGCACCTGTTTTATGTAATGCACGTTCGAAATAAAACTCGATTAACATTCAAAAAACAATTGCGCCATCCTACCTAAAGGCAATCGGAAGAGGTTCTTCCTTTTGAAGGCTCTTGTTTAAAAAGTTACTGATTGGCTGAGGTCTCCTGGCTTCCTACTCCTGCCTCTGCTTGTCACTCCTTAGAGCTGGGATGTCACAGCTTCCTCCAACATACCACACACATGCAAACACACAATCGCACACAAGATCTGTCCTACCCCAGGACTCGGAGCAGAGAGGGATGCTATTTAGGGGCATGGACATCAGCTGGTTCCCTTGGCAGTCTCGTTACTTATCTCACCTTCTTAGAAGGTGCTTGCCTTGCAACTTGTGACAAAGTGTGAGAGAATCAGCTCCCTGCAAAAACCAAACACAAGATATCAAGGGGATAGGCTCCCTTTGATTACAAAACATAAGACTCGGGGGTAGGGGTGGGCCCAGCTGGGCAGCAGCCTCCTCCATGTATTGTTGGAGATGGCCAGGCCATTGTTACTGTAGGTAGTTAGCTAATTATTAATAAGAAAGGGTAGCAAAGGGAATGCGACATTGAGCTTAATACACCGGGAAGCATGAGCCTGTTCGTGTCACCAAGAAGCTACAGCTTCACACCCCAGGGGGTCACAGCATTGCTCCACTGAGGGGATTAACACTCCTCCCTTCCCATCTCTGGTGCCAGTTGTTGAGGGGCACAGGGGAGGTGCTGACCATAGAGGCCTGTCAGTCTAACTAGGGGAGTAGACCTATCAAAAGCCCACGGAAAGCTTGGGAGGTTGATGTTCTTTTGAAAAAGTACCTGGTCCATCTCAAGCCGAAGCTACTACAGTCCCAGGGGAACAAAGAAGCTCTCTGTTTCTCTGTCTCTCTCTCTCTCTCACTTGGGAACCCACACTTGCCCATTTGTTCATGTGTTCTCTCACCTGGGAGCAAGCAACCATGCAGGTTTCGCAGCTACTGGGGCCCCCAGCAGACTGCGTGGTCCCCAAAGAAACAGACTCAGCTTTAATATGAAGCAGAAACCCTGGACACTGGCTTTTGTCTTGTCCTTGGGGAGGACATCGCTGGATTTTTCCCCCCATGGCGGGACAGAAGGAGATGGGACGTTGGAAATCCAGGGGGCAGATTTCTACCTGACTAGATCACCTTGCCACACCACCATCTCCTGTGCATGGGTCCTTGGCATGCTTTCCTTGCCATCCCGTGGAAGAGCCTCACTCCCACCGACCACACTGTCAACAGGGCCCTTTATGAAAGGCCTCCTGTGAGCAAGCTACCGCGTACCCAGGCAGGTTTGCATGGGGATTGTGGATTTACCCTCCTCTGATGGATTTCTCTCTGGTCAGCCAAGCCCTGGGAGGGCGGTGTGTCTAATTTGCACAAAGCAAGACTTCCTGAGCTGTCGCCAGCTGTTTTCGTTCACAGATGCTGCAGGGGGCTGTGTGGAAACAAACGAGGATGAAAATCGTGAATGGATTTCTATAAACAGGCATGTACTCCCTTCACTGCCGTTGACCTTCGGAGCTGTCCCATGTGCCAGGTTTGACACAGGTGTCAGTAGAAAGCGGTCCCTGTTCTTGTAGATCCAGTTTATGGAAGCAGAGAAGGGGATAAAAATAACAGAAAAACAAAATTGATCTTGTGCTCATTTGAATTGTAACAGGTTATTGAATTTTCTCTCATGTCGAGGTATGTTGTCTACAAATTTTTTTTTAAAAGATTTCATTTACTTTTGGAGAGATGGCGGAGGGAGTGAGAAAGAGAGGGAGAGAAACAGCCATCGACTGCCTCTCTCACATCCCCCCAACCGGGAGCCTGTCCCACAACCCAAACCTGTGCCTTGACTGATAATCGAACCAGCGACCGTTTGGTTCCCAGGTCAGCGCTCAGTCCACTGAGCCACACCAGCCAGGGTGATTTTCTACAAACTTTTGTGCATAGATGAGAGTCTGTGTTCACTGGATTTGGTTTCCTTCTTTATTACAAATACCACGGGCACTTGTAAAGCACTCAGGAATAGTGGTTCTGGTTTGAAGTTGCCTCCCTTTGCAAACAGCTTCTGAATGACGGGTCTTATGCTCACTTCCTTTGGTGACGCTGGTAGCTTCTCCATCGCTCCAAGAACCAGTACAGCGTGAGTCCTATCGCCAAGCGCCCGGTTGGAAGCAGTCCTCTTCTTGTCTGGTGATTTCTTTAAATTCCTAATCTTGTTTTCCCCATCATCCTGGGCCAAATGCTCCATCTTCTGACTCGGAAGAAACCCACCCACCAGTCGTACCTTGGAAACTGGAATTTCTTGGGCTGAGAGGCTGTGCACCAGGGACTCACTGGGTTAGCCGCTGGTCCAAGTGCCCGAGATGGTGGCGGGGGAACAAGTCGTGGATGGCTTTGACAATGAGTCTAAGTCACTGGTGCCTTCCTTCCCTCGCCTCGCACGGAGGGCTCTCGTTAGCTGTGTATCTGCTCAGGGGAGAGAGTCAACGTGCCCACCTGACCCAAAGATGCCAACCATCCCCACTGCAGAAGCACTCCGGTGCCCGCTCGTACAAAGCCGGGACACATTCGCTGCCAGCATATGCCAGCGTAAATGCTGGATAGCAGAGGGGTATTTAAAGAGCTTCTAAAGATAAAACTAGAATGTGAGTGCTGGAAAGGAATTTGAAGTCAGCATTTCTAGTGGTTCTTAAAATACAGGTTTGAATTCAGATTGCCTGAGGAAGAATGTCCAAGCCCCACCTTTCAGGCCCCAACCCAAACCTGATTGGTTCCTTTGGGTCGGAGTAGGACCCCGTCATTCCATTCTCAACAGCTCCATAGGTGATTTGGTCGCACGCCTTTAGCTCTGTGTCACTCCATGAGAGAGGGGCGGCCTGTTGGGCCCTCCTCCCACTTCCAGCTGTGACCAGCTCATGGCAGATGTGCAGAAAACGGAGACTGGAATGGAGGAGCACACAGCTGGTGTGGGAGGCAAACCTAGCTGAGAATGTTCGGGAAGGTGGGGTCCCGTGGAAAAGCATCGATACCGGGGATCTCTGCTTGAGAGCCCGGTGTTGGCAATGGCCAGTTATGTCCTCGTCCTCCTTTGTACCGACAGAGCTGCTGAGGGAATTAAATGACATAGTCGAAGTTAGATGTCCAGGGCGGCACTGGACATGCCGTATACACTTAACAGTAGCTATTTGTACTTTTGTTATAACTCAGTGCCCTTTTTTTTGGCTAATAGATGTTGCCTATAAAATCTTTATGTAATAAGCATTTGAAGGCTCTATTGAGATACGAATTCTCTAACCGGCGTCTGGAGTTTCTTATTACTGGGGACACAGACTGATGCTTTCCAATTCACGAGCCAATTTCTCATCCTATCTAATTTTAGCTCCCTTCATTACTTCAAAATATTTCCCCTCGAATGGCCAGTGTGAGACTCAGACCCATTTATTTTTTCCATTTTCTGTCTGCCGAGTGCACTGCACTTCAATTTCCTCCACCTTTACAGTTATGTCCAATTTTCCTACCATCTTAATCGCCATCACACTCTGCCGACATGCAGTGAAACATTTGGCAATTATAAATATACACGTTCGCAGATCAGAAAATGCTGACTTTTCAACCTTGTGGCTTTTCTGACTTTTCAACCTTGTGACTCGCTTGTAAGATTTCTGAAGGTTTTTTCCTCTCTTGGGCGTTAAAATACAAAGTTGCAGAATGGTGCTTTTGCACCCGGCCTAAGGCTTGTTGTCCAAGTCACAGTAATGGTATGGTCTGATTCCTGGGGAATTAGGAGCCCCGCTCTTTGGCCAAGATCCCCTGGCTCCTGGGCTTAATCAGGGAGGCACGTATGGCTTGGTCTGCAGGGTCACGAGAGGTTTCATGGACCTGCGGTGGCTTCGACAACAGGAAAGGAGACTGTTCCACTCAAATGCTGATGGAGGCTGCCCGGGCCCCTGATTTTATAAGTGCGCTAGTGCCCACTTATGGCAACAGCTGCTACGGCCCCCTATGTGTGCCCTCTCCGTTCCAACCATGACCTAAGCCCTGAAAGGAGTAGACTAAATAAGAGACAATTTAGTTATTCGTGTCTTCTTCGTGCCAACCCATGACACATGATGGGGCCAGATACTAACGTGCCTATGTTTTCCTCCTGAGCCTTCATATTATGCACTTGCAAACGCCCACAGGTCTAAAACCAAATCCGGTAGAGTCTCCTAATTTTTTCCTGGTCCTCATGGAAGTAGACGTTGCTCAGTGGCTCTCAGGGGATCCATTTCTGAGATCCTGGGAGGATGCAGCTAGTGTCTGTTCTTTTCATTTTTGTTCCGTTTCCCGAAAACAAAACAAAACCAGACAGGTCATTGTTCAGGGCCAGGTGACAGTTTCCCACATCCGTCACCAGCCTTCCATGACTAGAATTTCTAAAATCAAGGACAAAATCTCTATCTAAAAATTAAGCCTTAGTCTTAATAATAAGACTAAGTAAATGGTAAACAGACAAGTAAAGCGATGGGAGTCTGATGGGAAACTGCAGGGAAAACAGAAACCACTCCAGGGGGAAGAGGGGCTGGAGACACGAGACCACAGGCAAAGGATCAAACAGATTCATTCCAAAGATGAGAGGGTTATAGCCGAATATCAAAACAGCAAGCTAAAGAGAAAATTAAAAAGCCAGGAACTAACTGGGAAGCCAAAACACTGAGTCAAACAATATAAACAAAATGACATGTTAAACCAGAAGCTGAACGAGCAGACTAGCTAAAATAAACAAAGTGAATCAAAACTTTGCGAAAGGAAAAGGCAGCGCTCTTCCACCCCTGCTTCGCCCCTTCCCAGAGACCGGGACCGCGTCTCGGCGCCACCCCAAGCTCTGCGAAGAGCCCCCCCACCACCACAGTGCCTGGGCCTCAGCACGGTCGGTCGGACTTGGGGGGTGGCCTGCTTTTATTAAAAAATGGTAAAATTGTCCAGACATGTATCCAGACTATGAAAACAGACAATCCCCGGAACTCAGATGAAAAGAAAGAATCCCTCCGTAAGGAGTAACATCAGAGAGATGTGCAAAGACGTGCCCAGACCAGTGGCGTCAGCTGGTCTAAAACTGAGCCTGTCAGTGAGAAGCCAGGGTCACCTCTGGCCACCGAGAAAGTGAGACTCACTGACAGGAAGGCCACTGCCTGGGCAGACAGCGGAAATGACCGTCCTCATTCCAGTCAACACTGTAACGTTTCCCTTGGAAGCCCACCCACCAGCGAGGCTCACGTCAGCAGCTCACCTTTCACGCACCATCAGTCCTGCTGGTCCCAGTTTACAGGGTCAAGCTCCTCTCTAACTGACCCCCATGCTCTCTCCCCTGACAGGGGCTAAGGGTGCCTCTGGAAGAGCCACCTGGTTGTCTCTCTCTGCTCTGTTTTGGATTAAAAGCAGGGGTGGTGGTGAGGGAGGGGCTGAAGAAGGCATCCCCCTCCCATCCCACACTGGCTGAGGCCACTTCCTCCCCCATCCGCAGGCCACGCTCCTGGGTTGCACCCGTGATGGGGTCACAGTGACGCAAGCAAAGAGGAGAGAGGCCAGCCCTTCCCTGCACAGTCATCAAAGTCATGTCACTCCACGAGGCCTTTCGGTTGACCATCCATTGGCCATTTCCTAGCAACGCTCGTATCTCCGTGTGTGTCTGAAGCTGAACACTGTTTAAAGCCTTCATGGTTGTATGTTGAGGACACAGGCATGCAAGCCCCTGTCCATGGCCTCATGGGACTCATTCCCGCGTTCACAGCCCGGGCTGCGTCCTGCCACCAGCTAAGCCCATTCGTGTGTGCAGCTACCCAGCACACACAGGGCCCCTTCTGTCTCCCAGCCCTGGCATCACTGGCTGCTTCTTGTCTTTCTGTCATTGCGTCTGTCCCTCCTCCATGAGCACCTTACCTGAGACGGCATCACCTGTCTCACCCCTGGTCTCGGTGTCCCTGTCTTTTATAATTTCCTTTAGAGCACTCACCTCCATAACCATGGTCTTTCGTTTAATCGATTATCACCTGCTTTCTCTGGCCAGAATGGAAGTGCCACAAAGCAGAGACCCACACAGTCCTATCCACGCATCTTCAGGTCCCCAAACCTTGTCTGGCCCACAGAGGCTGCCCACAGGTTTGCTACATGAAGGAATGGTTTCGAACACTTTGAGGACCAGGGCGCCAAGCCCGAGGAGACGATGGTTTTATGGCAGGCAGGTGTGGACGAGAAGAGAATCCCCGAGGTGTGCGCACCTGTGTGAGAGGAGGGAGGGGTGGGTACTTCCGGCTTCTGGTCCCTAAACCCTCCATGCTCGCCTGGGATCTGGGCTCTCGGCTGCCACAGCGGCTGAGCCACGGACAGAGGGTGAAGGTGTGTTGTCAGCTCCAGGTCTAAGGCTGTTGGACACACTTCGATGAAAAGGCTCCATTGGCCACGGAAGGTTTACAATCTGCTTATGGGATGAAGAGGAATCATAACTGAACATACGGACATGAGGGATTTTTAAAATTCGTGGTAAATCCTGGGATTAGTGTATAGCCATTTACCTCTCCCTCAGTCTCGCTGGCTGAGGCGTACGATGAAAAATGTGCCTCGAGTGTGGCAGTCGTGGGAACAGGTCACGGTAAGAAGTTCGTTCCCCAGGAACAACGACGGGAGATCTGCGGGGGGCCACTCTGGGAGACGAGGCAGGAGCTATTTCCTGATCAACAGAACCCCTTCCATCGGCTCTCGGTCGGTCGGAAACATACCTTCACCTCTTAAGTTTTCCTCTCAAGTTTTCTTATTAACCCAGATTTTAGTGGGTGAGATCTGTGTCCCCAAATAAAGAGTCCAGTTTTGGGTGCAATGAGGCAGAGCATCATCGCACGGCATTCTTTGGAGGACGAGCCTTCACAGTTGTTCACCTGAGCCGGGATTACAAACACCCCGGACACAGCTTGGCTATGTGATTAGCATCAGCCAGCCCCAGGCGGGCGCTGCAGGGGGCTCTGCTGCCCCAGCCACCGGCTGCGAGTCTCCCTCCCACACCCGAAGACCGAATGCCATCCTTCTGTTAGTCCTTGAAATCCTCCCGAAGGTCAGACGTGGGCAGGTTGACACATTTCAGGACCGTCAGTGGCCCGTATGCCCAAGGGTCCTTGGTCGTAAACTGTCAGGGGAGCCTGGGATGCAGACTGGGGTTTTGAACGGCACTATTTCCAGGGGTCTGTGGCGATGAGTGCTCTCTGCCAGGCCATCGGTCCAGGCCGAGCCCCGGCTCTTTTTCCTCCCAGACAAGGTGAACTTGCGAGAGCAAAGCCCAGCTGTTCAAACACCTTTGCGCGGATGCGCGCCCTCCTGGCTCGTGGCCGCAGCTATTCCGGCCTCCCTCCACGCCCCGTCCCGGGAAGGGGCGGGCAGGCAACAGGGGAACAGTTTGCTTTTGTGAACACGCATGCGCGTCTCCTGGAGAAGAGCTGCAGAAGACTGTGAAATGGCTCATATTCGCATCGGCCGGCGAAGGCTCGCATGTTTCGACGCTGTGGTTAGCGGCAGACATGTTTAGGGGTCTGTCTTACTTGGAGAATTCACGCCTTTGCGGTACGTCATGTCCTGCCTGACCCGTGATAAGAAGCTCCTGGGATGGCCGTCGGCTTTCTCCAGAACTGATGCAGACGCTCCCGCTTTCTGCGATTTCGGGTAGCATGGCACGTCCTTCTCCGCTGCTCTACTTTTAACCTGAGTGCTTACAATACTTAAAGTCGGTTTCTCCCAGGCAGCGTTTTGTCGAGCCTTGTTTTAGAACCCATTCTAGCAGTCTGTCTTCTACACCATTGACATTTAAAAGGATTATTGATATCGTTAGACAATACCGGCCATGCTGTAACTGTCCCCTCTCTGTCTTCTTCTTGGCCTTGGGCTTCCCCAAGCGATCCTCCTCCCAGACAGTACGTGTCTCACAGCCCTTTCCTCTATAACCCAGCCATTACATTGGAGGCTGGTCAGTGCGGGGAGGAGGAGAATTCTATAACGTTAGGGTTCAATCCCAATCTCTTACGGGGTCTGCGATGTTCACAGGAGTCACTCTTGTGGTCTGGCTTCCCCCTGTCCCCACTCCCGTCCCCAGCCAGTACCTTCTCGGTCTATATGCTTGAAGCCCAGACCAGGTTGCCTGTGTTTTTTTTCTCCCCTTGGGTGCGAGACAACCTAAGGGGGCTTCGGTGGGAGGAATCCATTTGCCTCAACTTGGGAGAACGTATCAGAAACTCCGCAGTCTTTGGTGGGGTGGGGGAGTCGGTCTTTTGGGGGCAGTGTCTCCGCGTATTTCACAGCAATGACACTTCCCACTCCCTACCAGAGCTGAGTGGGGAACCTCTCTCAGGTCGTCCCCGTGAGAGCCTGGCAGGGTTCCGGCGGGTAGAACCACGGAAGTGTGAGAGCCCTCAGACGGCAGCCCCCGGAGCTTCTCACCCTCAGACCCCAGCAGCTCATCCAAACCCCGTCTCGGGCATCCTGTCAGTGGGCAGCTCCAGCAGCTCCCGCCTCGGGGAAGCGGAGCTCAGCTTTGTCCCCCCGGGGTCTCCCGCCTGACCAGGCTTGGGGGCGGCAGCTTGCCCTGCACCCTCACTTCTCTTCTGGGTCCAAGAACAGTCATCACCTCTCAGTTTGTCCAGCTTTTACACGTGACAAGCACAGGAAGGATGATTTCCAAGCCCCTGTCAAGAGCTGATACCGTAAGTCCTGAGCGAGCCCTCTTTGACTTTTTGTTCAATTTCCTTCCCAGTCTTACTACATATTTATGTCCGAATGTGTAGATATTAAGCAAAACATTCCACTCCTTCTTTCTTCCTCAAACAGCCCTCACCAGCTGCCCAGAGTTGATGCAAGAGCTGCGGCCTCTTGGTCAGCCTTATGGGATCCAATCAAGTCATTTCACAGAAGATGTACTTGCAGACCTTATGCCTCCCACACAGCCAGTCCTCTCTCCCAGGGCAGGGACGGAGCTCGCTAACGCTGGCTTCTACTTTTAGTGTGACCAGGGAATTACTGAGAGTGACCAGTCCACCTCCAGGACATGAGATTGTGGTACCCATCTCTGTCTTTCATGAAAATTGCTCTGTATAAAACGCCCTTTGACTCCCCTTTCTTCAAAGAGCTTGCCTCGTGAAATAAATAGAACCTTGGAGTTCTTGGGGAGCAAGAGATTCGAGGGGTTAACCTGGATAGAATTTGGTTGCGACTCCATGTGAGGTTTTCTCTAAGGTTCCGGAAGCTCTTTCCCCCGTGCGGCTGAGTTGGCCCCTCCTGGGCCGAGCGTCTGGGCCTGTGGCAGGGCGATGTGCAGAAAGAGCCATAGGTTCTACCTGCCCTTTCAGACCCGTGAGATGCAGGGCTCTCAGGGATGGGACACTCTGGCTGCGTGGTTCAGCCTTGGCCTCGGGGGACAGCCAGTCTGTTCTTGACAGCTGCCCAGAGTAACTTTGAAGTGGAGACTTCGGTGGGCTCTTTCTAGCAAGCGCACCATTAACAGGCCGCCCCTTCTAAGTTCCTGGTGAACGAGAAGCCTCAGCATTAGAAAGGATACAAGGAATTCCTCTGGGAAGTCACACAGCAACAGTATCCACGGGGAGCCAAGAGTCCCTCGCTCAGCCTTTTCCTCCGTGGGGACCCATCCTCTGGGGCGGGCTCTGTTCCTGGGGTGGAGGGAGGGCATCGCCAGCTTCGGGCTCCCGATCTCTCTCTTAGGTCCCCAGAGCAGGACTCAGAAAAGATTTTGGTTGGCCTAGCTGTGGCCACATTCCCTTCCTTGACCACCGTAGCCGGGAAATGAGCCACTCTGCTTGGTCAGGCCAGGGTCATGCTACTCTTATGACCGGCAAGAATGGGGTCAGCCTCACGATCCGTGCGGCGTGGATCACCCAGAGCAGGGCTTCCTTACCAAGAGCAGAGGGACAAGCGTGGCCCATGCTCCTTAAAGAGAGGCTTCTCCAAAGGCTGGCGCTCTCAAGTGCAAGTGGGTTCGGCTTCCCCGCATTCCTGAGTGCAGGTCATAGGTCATCCCCGGCCCCTGTGAGTATAAACCCCGCCCACTGCCCCACTGGGAATTGGTTGATTCGTGGAGGCTAGCACAAAACTCGCACCCAGCTCACAGCTGGCATCGAACTCTTTGACGTTTTTATGGTTGCTGTGTTGCACGTGTGTCTTGGGGTTCCTATATTTCATGCCACGGAATCCAAGGCCTGTAAGAGGACAGACGGACTCGTGTACACAGTGACAACTGAGGAAATCGAGGCACACTGAGGGTCCAGGTCATGTGGCCTGTTGCTGGCAGCGAGGGCCTTATTGAAGGGCTGCTGACATCCGTTCCAGGGCCACTTTCTTTCCCGCTTTCAGGACAAGAATCATCACAGCCAGCGTCCCCGGCTCGATAAGGCAGTGCAGTGATAGATTGTGCTTGAACGCGCTGTAGAGACGGCTTGAGGTCCATCAGGAGAATCTGGAATTGAATTGGAAACGCCAATTTCAAGACACCCCAGCCGTTCCTTCAGGCTGGCATTTTTCATGTTGCTCGAGAGGCCACTGAGAAATGAAGCGACCGAGCACGGAACAGTGAAGGACAAGAGGGACGCTTGCTGGCCTTCCGAGGAGGGTAACATGAACCCGTCCTTCCCACCCGCTGAGCTTCACTAGGGGCTAAACGCCCTGTTAATAGGAGGTTCCATAGATGCTTTTAGGCCCAACCTGAACTTCTAAAACTGTAGTGATGTGATTTATAAGAAGGAATATGTGTTAGGTCTTTGTCCCATTTTGGCACACACTCCTAAAACCCTCGGTACTTCCTAAGTGACGGGAGCAATAATGATGTCCTTCCTTGTTAATGGGGTGAATTTTGGAAACGCCTAAGGGTGGGGCTGGTTGCCAGGAGAACCAACCGTGTGATCAGGGGGTTGGAACTTTCAGTCCCACCCCCTGAGCCCCTTGGGGAGAGAGGCCCGGTGGTTGGGTCAGTCGCCAATGGCCAGGGATTTAATCAATCACACCCGTGTGATGTGGCCTCCATAGAAACCTAGGGACGGGTTTGGAGAGCTTTCAGGCAGGTGCGCTTGGGTGGAGATGTGGAAAGAATGGCTTGGAGGGCGCATGGAATCTCCTTACTGTGCCCCAAACCTTTCTCTTTCATAATAAAACAGTGATCTAGTAAGTAAAATGTGTCTCTGAGTTCCTCCAACCGCTCTAGTGGCCATTAATGCAAACCCAGGAGGGGGTCACGGGACCCTCCAATCCATAGCCAGTAGGTGAGTAGGTGAGCCCCAAGGCACAGGTGGCTGCCTGGACTTGAGATTGGCTTCTGAAATGGGGGGAGGGGGACAGTCTTGTGGGGCGGGGCCTCTAATCTACTGCACCGGATGCTGTTTGGGGCTGCTTGTCAAAACGGAGTTGGATTGTGGGGCACCCAGCTGGTGTCTGACATTCCGTGCCACTCCATTCTGTTGACGGTTCTAAATCTGTGCATCCGTGTGTTAAGGTTTCGAAGTAAAGTGAGGGGTCTGCGCTAATTCATGAAGCACTTACGGTAAAATTGTGAGAGAGAGCGACCGCATGACAGGCCACGTCCTCTGAGGTGTCACACGGGCGCACGAAGCTGCCCATTATGTACAGGTTTGATTCTGACTCTCTTCAACCTTTTCACTTTTGATTCTGAATCCCTCTGGCCTTGAAGGATGCCCATCCTCCGAAGAAGACACTTAAGACCCACGGGAGCTGAGGTTGCTTAACTCTGGCTATTTCTGGAGCTGATAATGAAAAAGGGGAAAGAACCTTGGTTCACGAGGCACCCCAGTCATCGGAGGCCATTGCGAGCCTGAGAGTCCGTGTGTGTAAGAAGTTTACTGCTTCGGGTTCAAGCTCGTCCAGCCAAAAGGGCACCTGTCCGGAGCCCCTGGGCCGCGAGCGGCGAAGCTGACGGACGGTGGCCACGCAGCCCTTGAGCCAGGAGAGAAGCCACACCCGTCACTCCTTTCCCCTTCAAAGGTCAGAGGTCTGCAGCTCTCATCCGAGATAATTACTCGCTTGGATTCTGTATTTCTTTGTACTTATTAAGACATTTAAATATATTTTCAACCAAGCTGAACTTTGTGCGAGTCTGATTTAAGTTTACATGTTTTCTATTTGAATTTAAAGACACCTGAGTTTGATGTGCTCTCACATTTTAAAATGTTGGGCAGAACAGTGTCATGCCTGTGGATTTAAAAGCTACCAGCTAACGTTGAACCCACACGGCTCTGCCGGAGTTGTGGGAGCATTTCAGGTCACCCTGCCGCCCCATCGTCCTCGTCCCACTCCTCCTTCCTGGGACCCCAGATGGCTTCTGCTGGGGAAGCTTCCAGCGGAGGCGCCCCGGGTGGGGGAGGAGAGCGTGATGGAGGGGCAGGGTCTGAGGGCTGCCTTTAACCTCCGGGCAGGGGGGCAACTTTGTATTGGCTGTCCCACACGGTTCTCTACTCGTAGAAAAGGAGGAAACATTCAGACAGCAAGGACTCTGTCTCCAGGGATAAAGGCAGCGCATTTGCGGGGATGGAGCACCAAAGAGCGAAAAACGCCCACAGCTCTGTCATTCTGTGGTCTGTCGCGATGACACTCTGGTTCTGTCACCTTAACGTGCCTTGGCTGTTGTTGAGATGAATGCCGAAAAGGAGAGCGTTGCGTTGAACCCGGAGCCAAGTTCAAGTCACTGGACTCAGAGCCGAGAGGCGGGGCTTGGGGTGTTGCTCCCGCCGCCTAACAGCTGTCACCTGGGCCGGGTTGCTCACCTTCTGAGCCTACTCTTTAAAGCTGGCTAAATTAAATATCTCACAGAGTGATTGTGAGGCACCGATGATGTGGAACCACGGAGAGTATCGCTCCCAAATGCTGCCTGAATCCATCCGTAGGCTCTTACAGCACGCTCACTGAGTTAATGGATTTAGGTACGGCGGCCGCTGACTGGAGGGTGACCCCCATTTCCTCCTGTGCGGATAATGGACTTTTTCCGAGATTGCTCCGGCGGCCTCTGCTGTGAGCCCTTGACACCGGCAGGGGCCGCCTAATGGCGTCTGGCTTGTTATGCATTCCACGCTGAGCGCTCACCCTCAGGTCGGCCATGGACGGAGAACGGTGCTCATTCTTCAGCGCTGTCCCGAAGCTGTTACCCTTTGTCCTGGGAGGCCGCTGGTCAAGGATGCCTTCTCCGCTTTGTCTTGTCGGTCTTGTCTCTGGCGCTAATGCTCTCGTCCGGGTCTCTTCCATGGCCCAGTGCCAGCCGCCCCCCGTAGCTGTAAGCCTTTTTCTCTCCTCCCCGGCCCAATGTCTAGTTGAGGTATAATGACTTTTCAGCACTCAGTTAACCTTGGCCTTCGCCTCTACCTCCTAGCTAAAGATGTTTCTCAAGGCTCCCTACTGATGGCTTACTTACCGAACCCAGCGATCTTTCTTAATTAAAATCCTTCTTGGCCACCCCCCAAAGCCTTGCCTTCCGGAAGCCCTTTCTCCCCTTTGCATTTACAGTTTGTGTCCTCGGGGGCCCCCAGCACCTCGGTCACAGCTCCATTCCTCTGTCTAGTAAACAGAGGTCCCAGGGGTCCCAGCGTTGGTCTCTGCTTTCATTTTTCTTCTTTTACATTTTCAGACAATCAAACATTTGCCTAAGTTCAGCTATCACTTCTGTCCCCATGACTCAAAGATAGTTCCGTCGCCTTAATTGCCAGACTCATATAAAATATGTCGTGTAGAGCAGCAAAGGTGAAATAAATGAGACCGAGGTCATACAGAAAAGGGGGGAGACAAGACAGCTGTGAGGAAAATATTAAAAAGAGCGGCGCCAAAAGAAATTTAACATCAACATGGTTGAGCTGCACAGGCTGCCGGCCTACAAGGCCTTTTCGACCTTCTGCTCCCA
Organism: Mormoops blainvillei; assembly: GCA_004026545.1. Classification (NCBI taxonomy): domain Eukaryota; kingdom Metazoa; phylum Chordata; class Mammalia; order Chiroptera; family Mormoopidae; genus Mormoops; species Mormoops blainvillei. The sequence goes on along the minus strand of PVJD01008322.1, from coordinate 19,614 downwards.
GAATCCTGCATCTGTAGATAATCCCCCCCAAACCACACACACACACACGCACACACACCCCCCTCACACACAACGGGCCTGACCCCTGTGGTGAGCCAGGCTCGGACATGTGCAAACATTCCCACGGTGCCCACGACAGAGCTGGCCGGCCCTCATTAACCAGAGGCGGGGGGCGGGAGCCCACCCCCGCACCCACGGTGGGCACTGGGTGAGCGGCTCCCCTGAGCCAGCGTCTCGTGCTCTCTGGCAAACACAAGCATTGAGCTCATGCAGACGCGCTGTCTCCCATCTTAGGAAACACAGCCACAAAGTGCCCCCGGTCCTGTCTGCGGTCACCTGCGCCCACCTCCCCCAGCACTGGACAGCCCATCTTTTGAGGTGATGCACAGCATCAGCCTCCAAGAGCATTCTATTTCCTAGGAACTCTCGCTCGTGTGCTGTTTTATAAGCTATCGGACTTCAGCTGCCTCCGCGTTTGCTCTGGGCCTGGGGCAGAGGGAGCCGCGCTGCCAGAGGCAAAGGGGGTTCGACGCCCATAGACGACACCTGTGAGACCTACGGACGCAGGGGCCCGTGTAGGCACCCAGACCTATTCGTTAACTGCATACGTGCATGCACACATACATTGCGTTATGTTTAAACATGAGCTGTCACCTGGGTAGCTTGCCGGCAGGTAACTGACCAAATTACCTAAGTGAATGATGTTTCTTCTCTGGGTTCCTGGCTCAGTGGGGTCCTCTGTTAGGAGACCATTCAAACAAACTCATCCCACCCACGATGCCTGACTCTGGGGGGTCCGCAGTGAATGATGTAACGAAATCCGAGAGGGTCACCGTGAAAAGGCCAGAGAGAGGAGCGGCACTTCCTCCCAGCGTGGCCCCGGCGTTCAGCGGGCCCGGCCCCGAGGAGCCGGCTCACGATGCCATGCCCATCACACAGACGGATAAAACTGGTACTTGACCATCCTGCCGCCACTGACACACACTGTTTCCTGGCCGCTGATTTTTGCCTAACAAATGTCCTGTGTCTTCCCGGGATCAGAGGTCACTGAATTCAAGCTAAGCTGGACATAAACTCAGGGCCGCGTCTTCCTTTATCCTCAGCTGAGCGGAACGTCCCATTTTTTCCTAGGCAAAGACAAGACATCCAGCACAAAGCGAGACTCCTGAGCCTTTCCTCAGAATGCCACACCGAAGCCGTCCAGCAGAGCCAAGTGGCATGAGTGTCCCTGGGTGGTGGTGGACCGGGCACTGGGCTCCATGCCCCACCAGCCGGGAGTCACCCCACCGCGTGACCTCGGTTCTCACACCCCTCCCTTGTGGAGCTGGTTCGAGGAATTAATGAAGTCATAGAGGTGCGGTTGCCTGCACACTCAATAAATAATAACTATGGTTATCTTTTCTTCTAAATGAGATCGAGTTGAATACATGAGAATTTAACGGTAGTAAGTTTTCGAGGGAACAACGGCGGGAGGGGAGGAGAAAAATAAGGAGCCCTAGCAAGGCGACAGTTTATGTGGAGTTGTGGTGACGAATTTACACTTCCCACCCTCTCACTAATGCTTAATTTTCCACTTGTTTTCTTTCTTCAGTCAATAATTCTACCACCCCCACCTGACCCATCTCTTTTTGTTCCGTCAAGGACCACGTTACAAAATCTGGCATTTCCGAACCATCAACTGGAATTATTGTTTAGAATTGGTAAAAATGCATTCAATTGGTTTGTAATTTTGGGAGGATTTAAAGTCACTTCCATATTTTCTTAGACTTCTCTAGGACCTCGTATGTCCCAGCCGTCAAGGGACAGAGCTTGAAGGAGAACGGACAGAGCTTGAAGGAGAACGGACGTCTCCTGGGACAGCTGTTCGCGAGGAGTAAGGTTTTCGTTGACCACAACGCCGCAAACTTGGGTTGCAGCGACAAAAATGCCGTCCAGACTTGATGATGCAATGCTTTGTGTCAACTTCTCATGACATTGTTTCTCCTTTTTGAGGGGAAATCAGGCCGGTCCTCAGTTCCAGGTTCAGCTGTCGGGGGGCAGGTAGCCTCACGGGCAGCAGCCCCCCGTGGAGAGACAGAACCCTGATGGAACAAAGGAGGTGGTGCCTGTCCTCCCTCCATGACAAAGGTTTGTGAGTCACCAGAAGCGGCCTCCCGGGGAAATACTTACCCGGAGATGTCATTAATGATGCAAAAGGTAAATAAAGAATTCCTGGGAGCTTACGACAAGGCAAACAGGTTTTCTTTGTTTTAATTCACCTTGTTTGCATGTTCCTATCCTCAGGGGTAAAATGTTTGGGTGTTTTTTTTTTCAGTTTCTGTTTAAATTGGGATTGGCTATGTCTGCGAAGGGAGTTAGGGGTTTAGGGTTCCAAGTGGAACCCTTCCCGTCTACCTGGAGGCCCATCTCAGGGGCCTGTCCCCAAGGGACACCGGTCCACTGGATAAACAGGCCCATGTTGTGGTGGCCAGGCCAGTAGCCGGTTCAGTGGCCCAACTCAGGCTTTTTTGGTACGACAAGGACAGAGAACTCGGCTTGGGACTATCAGCCGAAACGGAGTTTTCCACCCTCCGCAGACTCTAAATTTTCAGACACGTACTGGGTGCCTGTAAGGAGAGAATGAAGCGAATGCCGAGTTTGCTTCAACGAAGAGGCCCTGAGTCCAGTTCCCCTGGAAAGGATGATTTTTACCTGAAACGAGGCGACACGCACTATCTCAACTCCCAAGAGACTGATGTAGGAAACCAGAGGGATTCTTTCTAATTCACAACAGGGTAGTTGGGTGGAACACAGCTGATGATTCTTCGCAGCCTCTTCTTACCCCTACCAGTCCCAGGCTTGCCCTGTTAAGAGCTGGCGCCAGCAGCAGTGGCAGCACAGGAGTCAGGGGTGGTCGGGTCGCTGGCGGGAGAGGGGCTCGGCCTCCACGGTGGCGCCGTGTTTATGAAAAGGCTGGATCAGAGCTCGGCAGCAGCGGAACAGAAACTCCTTACTGCGGGAGGAGCACGCGCCGACGTGCCGCGAGGCGGTCGAGGCGACTCTAAGGAAACAAACACGTCTGCGAGGTGTTCAGCTGCGGCCCCTTCCATACTCCGGGATGCATTAGAATTGGGGGGAACTATGTCAGGACTGTGCGTACACGTGTTAGTTAGGAAGACAGTGTGCACTGACTCTATTTATAGCTTTAAAGGTACAGAATTAGAGACCCTTATAGTACCAAAAATAACCCAGGAAGCACACAGATTAGTCAAATCTATGGCTTTTATGAGGATTGTCAGGGGTATGAACACACCACCTGTACATGGCTATTTCCGCTCTGCAGACAGATCGGGGTCAGCCTCACTGCCACCCCACGCCCATCGGTGGGTCCCGGGTCATGTTCGAGAAACCTCGAAGGCAGGCTCCTCTACGCTCTTACTTATCTCACTGGGCTGATGGACGAGTCTGGGGGTTTTCTCACAAGGTACTGGCTACACACTGACGAAGACATTTCCAAGACTTTCAACAGCACCAGGGTCTCTCCTGGGTTCTTGTACCCACTCACCGACTTGCCCTGGAAGAAGCTGTGCAGAGGGTCAGGGCGGACTTCGGTGAGCCTCTTCCCTGCCGCCAGTGTGGGAACTGGGCTGCTTGCCTGGACCTGGGAGTCATGAAACAAGACGGTTCTTTGTGCTTGAGACAGACCCTCCTTGTAGGGAGCCTCGGGTGCCAGGTGAAACCAGCCGAAACCAGCCGCCTCCCTCAGCAGTGCCTGGGGGAGCCTCCAGGGTGGGGGGTGCAAGGCTGCCATGAGTGCCTTCCTGTCAACAAGCATCTGTTCAGCTGTCACTCTTTGTGACCAAGGTTCCCCAGCTCTGTGCCCTGAAGCTGAGGTGTTCCCCTCCTGGTCCTGCTGGGGGGCGAGAAGGGAGATGTGAAGCCAGTGGCGGAGGTCTCTTTGCAGACCTCTGCTTTACACACGCAGCTTCTGCAAAATGAAAAAAAAGAAAAAAAAAATAATAATTTTTTTTTTTTAAGTTTCAGAGGCTAAAAGGTGCTGGCCAACCTTGGCTTTGAGTAAGCAATAGTGTAAAAACAGGTCGCTGCGTCTCTCAGGACTCGGTTCTGCAGGTGGTTTAACCCAGGGGTGTCCAGCCTGTAACCTGCGGCCGCACGCGGCTCAAGATGGCTATCGGCGCGGCCCAACACAAACTGTAAATTTACTGAAAACACTACGAGATTTGTGTGTGTGTGTGTGCTTATGTGTCACAATGTACTTAATGTGTGGCCCAAGAAAACTCTTCTTCCAGTGTGACCCAGAGACACCAAGAGGCTGGACACCCCTGGGCTGTTCTGACGATCCGGTGATCAGCCCACGACATCCGATGGTGAATCAATGGGACTCAAAGCTGTCAGTTTGCACACTTGTCAGTCACACACTAGACACTGAGAGCTGCACGCTGAAACTTGTGCCGGCAGGACAGTCAGTGTGTGCTGCCTGGAAAGCTGGTCTCAGGGCACGCACTGATCCGTTAAATTACAACTCTCACCCTCTGGTTAGAGGCCAGCGGTGTGCTAGCACATGTTTAACCGCTGCGTCTACCACGGGATAAAAGAAAGCCCTGAGCTGTAGCATTCGTTGGTTCCTGTGGTATAAATATTCCCAATGAGGCCAATTTAAACCTCCCAACCTGACATCATCGAACGCAGGGCTGGCAAGAGGCGCGTGGCGAGTGGCACACCGTCCTGTGGCGGGTTTCCGTCTTACCGAGACGGAAGGCGAACTGACCTCCCGGCAGAGATAATTAACCTGCAGTAACATATACAGGCAGGGATGAGTTTTGAACATGTGTTACCTTCGCCCTTAACGTAGTTTATTTAACCGTCGGTTGACATTATTTCCTTTATAGTAATAGTTGTATTTAAGAATGAGCTCGCCAAATCCTGGGGAGCGTCATGGTCTGCTCATGCCGGCTGGGTGCCGGTCAGCGCTGGCTCCAGGACACCGCTGCTGGAGACCCTTTTGGGAAGTGACTTCAGCCTCAAGACACTTAGGTTTCCTGGATGAGGAAGCACCAGGTCTTCGGGGGGTCTTAGAGCCAGTGGGTACACTTCAGCGTGAGGGCAGATTTGAAGGTAACCTGTTACTGCTTCTTAAGAGATGTATACCAGAAACTTCATCTCAAATTATGAAATGAACAATTTTCATTTAAAGTAAAATCACCGTCATCATCATCATCATCGTCATCATCGTCATCGTCGTCATCAATACGAAGGCTGAGGAGGTCTTTGGGGAGACTCCTATGCCTCTGCTTCTCTGGGGGCGGATGTATAGAGACAACTGCCATTTCACAAGCAGGTGTCACAGACAGACCCACTGCGGGGTTCCAGGTGGGGGGCCCCGGCCCAGGATTCATAGAGGCTTCAGAGCAGATGTTCTTCCCAGCGGAGTGGTGAGGAGGGGTCTGGGAGGCTTTGTAGATTCACAGACACACGCAGCCAGCTGGTCATCGGTCCTGAGATTTGGAACCAGTGAAGGGAATGAAAGAAGAGCCTGGAAAGTCTGGATTTATTATTATTTTGTCTCAGTTATTACTTTACCGCCCAGTAATTGCTTTCCTTCTGCTGTCGTAGAATAGACACTGCCCACCCGGCGCTGCAGAGCCAGACGCCGGGCACCGAGAACGGCGGTGGAGAAGCGTTGGCCCCCTTGTCGTGCAGGGCGCCACCCAGGGGACCCGGAAGCTAATGCTCCAGAGCCCGAACTCCCCGGGGGCAAGCAGGTGGCAGGTTCCATGGGGCAGAGTCACAGGGCACGGGGGTTAGGGGCTCGCGCTGGGAGCTGATTGGATGGAGGTGAGGTCGGGGTGACGAATCACCCCTCCGGGTGCAGAGGGTGGCTCTGAGGTTGTTCCCCGGTCCCTCTGTCTGCTCCCGTGGGAAAGGAGCCAGGGGTCGCTCCCCCTCAGGGCTCGGGAGCTGAAACACAGGTCAAGATGTGACCTTTAGCCCCCAGAGGTCCTGACCTGTGACCATTAGTCAGATCTGGGCTACTGTCAGTGGTTGCTGATTACAGTGGGAGGAAGGCTACGTCTCTGAGGGGATGGATAGATAGACAGACAGACAGATAGATAGATAAGAGAGAGAGAGAAGTAATATCTAGAGCTAGGATTTAAAGCTAAATTTAATAAAGTCATAAGGACCCTTGGTTTCACTCTTCTTGGGGTTTTTATAGTTGACTTGCTTCTAAAAACAACAAAATAACCATTTCGAGCTCCTGGCTGAAAGGCTAAATATTGAAGGGATTCGCTTTTTCCGAGTGTGCTTCTGGGAGGGTGGAGAAATGGCTGGCTCGAAATTAGATCTCTAGCCTGAGGGGGTTGCATTAGTTCCATTGTTTATTCATGAGCTGTTATTTTGTGAAAACTGTAAAGGACATCTCTTCCCTTAGGGCGGCTGTGTCATAGAAACTTACCGCGCTGAGCATCACGGCCCCTCAAGTTCTTAAATAATATGAAAACACCTGTTGTAGGCCAGACCGTGCTGCCAGTGGGGTAACCTTGCCTTCCTCGCCCACATAGAGGCTGGCAGGTGCACCCAGGTTTCCCGTTAACCGCACTCCTGCCTGTGTCCTTGGCATTTCATAAAGGAAGCTTGCACCGAGCCACCGTGAAAATCTTACTTTGTGGGGCCCCCGCCCCCCTCGCTTATACAATTCACTTTAAAATATTTATTTTGACTTTCAAATCCTGCCTCCTCGTCTCACACCCTCTGTAACTCTAGAAAACCTGGCAGTCAGGCTGCCCTGAATTACACATGAACACAAACAATGATTCAAAACCCCAAATGCCTCCTTCCTAACACAAGGTTAAGCGGTGCCGTTGGACAATGACAGAATGTTCCTGAGTGAAAAGTTGCGATAATGTTTGTGTGCAACTGTGGAAACACGCCCACTGAAGAGTTTTCCAGGAAGGAATTCATCAAAAAGGCCTCTCGAGTTATTAGGGACTAAGAAGCAGTTCGAGGGAAGGCTTATGGTGTCTGTCGACAGACACAGACAAAGTGAAGATGTCTGTGATTTTCACTGAGAAAAAGAACCTGTATCTCTTTGACCTGCTTTTAATAATATTGTTCGTCTTTCGCCACCTCCACCCTAACTTCTTTCCTTAGAGGGTTCCTTTAAGGGAGTTTATATAATAGAATACAGATCCAGGCTCATCTTACGTGGGGACATTGTTTATAAGAGGCCTTGTGTACTTAATTTGTCTCGACATTGATGTGTTATGTCCGGGGGTCCAGACGACACGTCTGAAATTGTCAGTAGAGTAAAAATTGGATCTAGAATCTTAGATTTGGCAAGCGTCTTAAAGCTCATTTATCACGGTCTCCGGCAACCCTACTCACGGCCAGCCCTTGCCTGGACACTTGACAGACGGGATTATTTGGCGACTCTCGGATGTCTTTAGGGAACGGACAGGCACCACTCAGAGAAAAAGAATTCTGCAAATGTAAAGGGTGAGGGGGGTCACCGGCTGCCGTTTGATTTCAGTGTTATGTTTCTGAACACGTCGAGCTAGCTGTACTTTAAATTATTCCTATTTCTATATGTGTGCCCTTTTATTTTTTTTCCTTTTCTTACTCATTCTCTCTCTTATTATAACAAAATTAAAACATGTTCACAAGTTTCAACTCTAGAGAGGCTTAAAGAAGAATAAGAATGACCTTCTACCATTGTCATACATACTTACAGGCAACTTTCACAGCCAGTTTACACTTTAATTGCTGTGCTACACACTTAATCTGTTTTATTGTAATCTATCACAGGCTTTCTGAGAAAATTTACAGAGAAGTTAGCTCTATATGTACTGATATGAGACATGTCCATGATAGTGTTACGGTTGGTATTTAACTAATTATTAATAAGGAAAGAGAGCAAAGGGAATGAGACATTGAGTTTACTACACTGGGGGGCCTGTTTGCTTCGCCAGGAAGCTACGGCTCCACACCCCGGGAGGTCACAGCCTTGCTCCACCGAGGGCATTAACACTCTTCCCTTCCCCCTCTGGTACCAGACTGATGGGGGCAGGGGGAGGTGCTGGACCATAGAGGCCTGTCCGCCTAACTAGGGGTTGTGGACCCACCCAAAGCCCTCAAAAACTGGGGAAATTGGTCTTTTTGAAAAAGCCCCCGGCTCATCCCAAACACAAGCACCTAGTTGTAAACTCAGGCAAAGAAAGGAGCTCGCTCGCTCGCTCGCTTGCTCTCTCTCTCTTTCGCTCTTCCCCGCCAGTATCGCCCACGCCCACGTGCATTCACATTCTCGCTCTCTCGCCGGGCAGCACGCGGCCACGCGGGTCTGGCAGCTACCAGCACCTGCGGCAGACTGCGTGGGCTCCAGAGGGACTGAGCCTTACCATGCAGCAGGGACTCCGGACACTGGCTTGGCGTTGGCCCTTGCTGAGGACATGGTCTGGCTTTTCCACGCTGGGATGGAGGGAGATGGGACACTGGAAGCCCAGGGGACAGCTTCTATTTCCACTTGAGTAAACCATCCTGCCGCCCCACAGTCTCCGTGCGTGGGTCCTTGGGATGCTGTCTCGCGATCCCATGGAAGAGCTTGATTTCCGCCAACAACAATAGTTTCATGTAATTTTATCTTAAAATTCATATAATTTTAAAATAATTTACATTGTAGATATTGAAAGGACAAATGTTTGACATCCTACTCTGTACATTTTTTGTTTTACAACTTTCTTTTTCAGGAAAGCAAAATTTGACGTCACAAATCTTTTGGAAGACGAGAAATAAATATTAGAGAAATATGCAACCAGTTAGTTCATGTGACCGAAAGCTAAATTTAGCCCCATGACAGCCGAGGAAATAAGAAAGCGATGACAAGTTTATGTTTCTCATTATGTGGTCAGGCAAAGCCAACGTGGTTTTTTAAAAGAAACATTTTCCTGACTAAAATCTTTGTGGAATCCGTTGCATTGACCCTCGCACGCTTTCTGGGATGTAAGACAATCAGTCAGGCCGTGTCTTCGTGATTGCGCAGAAGTGGGGAAGTGCGCTGCATGCGGTCCTGCAACTCCTGCTCCACAAAGACAGAAAACATCAAAAAGCTCACAACCTAATTAAGGTGCTTTGGGTAACAACAGCAAAGCTGGCCACGGGGGAAGCGGGTGTGGCCTTGGGGAAGGCTGTGAAGGGACACGGGCATGTCCCTCTCCGCGCAGGACGCAGAACCATGCAAGAGGCGTCTGAGCGAGGCGAACAGGATGCCGGATTGTTTTGGTTTCGGGGTGGGGGGCGAAATTACGCTCAGGGGCTGTTTCTCTTTGCCAGCAATATATTTAACGCAGGCGCCTCGTGGGGACTTCCCAAGCCATTAGCACACAAGATGGTGTCTCTTTACGAGCCAATAAAGAAATAAGGAACTCCAAACCAATGACAGATTAATCACACTACTGTTTCAGGCAAAGGGAGAGGAAAGAAAGAAAGCCCTCGTTTCGTCGAGATCTGCCTTTTACAAGGTTTGTTCTCAGGAGACGGTTTAACTGACTTTGCTGACACCCAGTGGGGAAGAGAGTTCTAAGTCCCCTGTTCCAGGCCCCGAGCTGGGGACACAGTCAGCCTCATCTCAGACTCAGGGCCCAAGAAGGGGGAAGCAGGTGTCGGCTTCCAACGAAGAGGTAGCCCATTCACATGAAACTGAGCGAACGCTCCGTAGAGGGACCTGTGGCAGCTGGACACACTCTGAGAGCACACAGAGGAGAGCGGAGCACTCCGGACTCGCCCAGTTCCAGGTATACTAGGAAGAGCAGTGTCAGGACAGGGAGGGACAACGGCGCTGCACCCCACCGCCCACGCCCTGATCCCACAGAGGACCGATGCCGTGCTTGTTAACGTAGGACCGTCACGTCTCCCTGCGACTCCTGTAGCCGTCCAGTGTCAGGCTGCCCAGGGATGGGGCGTGCTGACTGTGCAGTTCCCGGCAGCTGGCTGGCAGCCCTGGTACTGGGCAGCCGGAGGAAGAGCAGGCAGGGAGAGATTGGGGACATTTCCTCTGTTAGGTGTCCTCTTTCCTTGTCTGGGTTCATTCTGTGGGACCCCACCCCCAACACCACTGACACTATACAGAGAAACTTAAAAGAGCCACCTGACACCGAAATGGAGATGACAAGCTGCCTTTTCAAATCTCTTTCCTTTAACGGAGACAAGCGGGCCATTTTTTTTCTCAGCTGTGTTTATCAAGCAGTTGCCATGGGGACAGCTCGGTAATTAGCATTTCCCACCCTGATTGGGGAGGGGGGTGCCGAACTGTGCTTCAGATGGCGGATGTCATCTCATGACTTCATTAAAGAGCAGAAGTTTACTCATTAAAAGACACACAGCGTGTTGGCCTTGAGTGTTAACTGTCTGGATAGACCTGCTCTTGGTAGAAGCGTTTCTAACAAACATCTTGAAAGCCAGAAACTGATTCTTTTCTCACATTCCAATTCTTTTCACATCGATGGCAGGGCACACCACATCCAGGTGCCATCAAATTAGGAATAATTTGCCCTGACCTGCATGGCTTGGCTGGTTGGGCATCGTCCCACAAAGAAAATGTCACAGGTTCGATTCCGATCAGAGCACATGCCTGAGTGGCGGGATCGGTCCCTGGTCGGGCACGTACAAGAGGCAACTGATCGATGATTCTCACATTGATGTTTCTCTCCTTTCCTTTCTCCTTCTCTTTCCCTCTCTCTAAAAATAAATCTTTAAAAAATTTTTTGAATAACTTAGCTCAGTTTGGCTCACCTTGGATAGGCCTCCAGGTCCCTTGGAAATGTCGCCGCTCAGAAGCCAATGAACACCTAGTTAAGGAGAAGCTAATGGGAACTAAGATGATGATTGAGAAAAGGAGAACCCCTTTGTCGTGGGCCAATCATGAGCCATGGCTTGGTGGTATCAAATGCCAAACTGCTTTTTCTACCTCCAGAATAAAACTGAGGAGTTAAAGATTTCAATACAGAGAAATGGCCCCAGAGAACACAGTTGAAAAGAAGTGACGTGTACACAGAATGCCTGACTGATGGGTGGGCGATGCTGAGATTGGGGGAGACCTGGAGACCCTGACGTCACCAACAGGCAGGGTCCCGCAGAGCAGGCTTTCGAGTCCCACTCCATTGGCAGAGATTTGGGTGGCGGCCCCCATTTCAGGGTCTGACAGTTAAGCTTTGATGCACAGACAAGTCCGAAGGGCTTCAGCGTCCTCCGGCCACACGGCAGGTGCAGGGCCTGCCCTTGGGCCCTGGAAGGGCCGGTGGAAAGCAAGCCGTCCATGCGATGGGCATGGGAGTGGGAAGTCCACCAGGACCCTGCAGACTCCTCCTGGCCCCCTGGCTCCTGTAGAGCAAAGACCCAAGGATAGTGGGGTCTCGGGATGGAGCTGGGGTTCAAAAGCAGTGGTTAGACCCTGGAAAGGGGCTCAGGCAGGCAGAGCAGAGTGGGTTTGTGGGGTCTGATCCCGTAGTGTTTGCAGGGACTGGCATTCCGTCATGGCCGGTGGGGAGTCCCTGGAAGAATCCTCCCCTGCCCAGTGTCTAGTTTATTACAGCAGACAACCAAGCTCACACCCATGGTGTTCACCCGGCCTCGCCTCTGCTCCCAGGATGCAGGTTGGGCCGGGTGTGTTTCTAATCCTAGGGACCGTGCTGAGCTGGTGGGCAGCGGTCATCAGATCCTAACATCAGTCAAAAGAGGGGGTCAGGCCACCGATGGGGGAACCTGGCCTCTCTCAGGGCCCCCGCACCTTGCCCTGGGAACTGCATCCTGGGCATGGGACATGAGGACGTGTTTCCTGGACAGGTGGCTGAATTTAGTGGCATGTTGATGAACTGCCCACCCCTGCCCCCACCCCTGAGGAAGCTGACCAATGAGCCGTGGGCTGCGCCTGCTCGTGGCCCGCGGTTCCTGGCCCGGGCTCCGTGTGCCTTGGCTCTGCCTGCGCATCTCCGTGGGCTCTTGGCACTCGCTGAAGCCGGGGAGAGATTTGGGGGCAGACCACCCGACCTTCACTTCTTTGCAGGCAAGCTCCAAGTGGTTCTCTTATTATTTTTGAAATTTAAGAAAAAAACTGCCAGCATGGCCCTGGCACCCATCTCTTCTCATTAATGTCTCTTAGAAGCTCGTCCTCCCTTCTCCGGGGGACGAGTCCGTTTCCAGGTCAGGGACATTTTCTCTGCCACCTGGTGTACCGATTGCCTCACAGTCATTTCCAGGGCGCTCTGTGCCGGGAGGGGGTCTTATTCACGGGCTGGATGTCCTTCGTTAGCTCTCTGTCTCTGTTATCTTACTTTTCTCATCTTTTAAGCCCCTATTCATCTCCTCTGTGATCTTATAAGGCTGTTCACGCTCACCTTTACCTTTAGTGATTTGATTTCCTTCGATAATGAGCTTGATTCTTTCCCCCCAGTGTGAATTTAATATCTGTTTCCATTTTTTATGTCTAGAAACTTCTTTCTAGGACTACGCTCCTTCTGCATCACATCACCATGGAGAGTGAAACAGGAGCCGTGTCTGCTTGACTCACACGGAGAACACTGAGCAGATGTTCTAGAAAAGTTCCCTCTGCTTCACGTTTTCTCCTGAGGGCAGGGAGCTGGGTCCAGGGGCTGGGAACCCGACTGCCCTCCGGGCTGGCCAGACAAGAAGTGTGCAGAGCCACCGGGTCAGGCACCCGCAGAGCCGTTTGTCCGACGTGCCAACAGCAGCTGAAAATCCCCATTGCCAGGTGAAATGTCACCTTTCGAATGTGAGGCCAGCCCAGTGAGAGCCAAGCACAGGTCCTTCCTGGCCAGTGCCTGCCCCAGGTTCCAGTTTCCAGCAGAAAAACCATCTCCCATGGGGCAGAACTTTTCATGTGGTTCCATGCGGTCCCTGCCGACTCATCCTGGCCTGAAGAAGGCTCTGCCAGCCCCTGGGAATGGGGGCAGGGTGCACATCCGCTCCCCGTCCGCCTGCCTGGAAGTGAAACCTTCCTCGCGGTTTGTTTAGTAAGACGCCGCTTGGGCAATGGCAGAGCAGTGGTGACGACTGCGAGGCTGGCACAGCACGGAGCACCGGCCAGGGGGCGGACGGGCCGAGGGCAGGGTGTGTGTCGCATCCTTTACCATGAAGCCTTCAACGATGCGTGTGGGACGCAGTGCGCTCTCGGAAAATCATCATTTTCCTTGTTGTTCCCAAGGCCCTCTGTGCGTGGAAGCCGCAGGCTGGGTCCCTCCGAGAGGCGATCGGCGCCACTCCCGGGCGCGCCGGGGGCCCCGGGGTTGCTTCCCTGGTTTATAATACCAAACTGCTTATAGACGCGGCTGCCGGAATGGTTCCAGCTTGGGGCGTAGGGGCTCCTTCCACGGGCTCTGTGCCCTTCGATGCGAATGGATTGCTTTCTTCTCAGCACATCCTTACTGCCTGGCCCCACAAAATGCCCCGGGCTCATCCTGTCTGTTCCCTGCCGCAGTCTGAGGATAGGCCATTTTTCAAGGAGCGCTGGTTCCTCCTGCCGGCGTGGGGGGACCATACCGGAGACTGGGACCTAGGGCTGACGCGTGCTGCTCTGCTGTTCCTATAGCCCGTCCTGGGATGCGGTGATGGACGGTCAGGACCTCCCGTCGTGACTCTCCATTGAGTTTCAGGGCCTAAAAGGCTGGTGCTTCCTTCTCCTTTCGCGGCAACATTAAGCAGCAAGTGGCCGCCGTTCGGAGCATTTTGAGGGTTTCCCGCTGGGACTCAGTAGCTGTTCCATGTTCTTTATGTTGCAGTAACTGTACAATTTATTTGCAGGAGAAAGACACGGCGCTGGTAAGAGCTGCTTGACGACAGCAGTTAACAGTCCCACCTCCTTATCACCTTTGCTCTGAGAGGTGAAGAATGTCATTTGCTGCCAAGAGAAGCGGCCGTGAATGAGGCATGAAGAGAATTTGAGGAAGGGCCTCCTCAGGCTCCTGTCATTTGGCAACTGGTCCAGGGCGACCCTTCCCATGACGTCCTGGGGTGGAGGACAGTCCAGTCAGAAGAGGCGGCTGGAAGAGCGGGAGGGCGGTGGCTGTTCGGGGGGCGGGGCGGGGGCATAACAGACGCAGAGGGGGCCCGGGGCGGCCGTGGTGGGGGGAGCGAGGATGTTCGGTAAAGTAAGTGCAGGCACCAAAGACAGGCCCAGAGAAGTCCTTTCGCATAAACTTCTAAACACGCTGCTGGCATGAGGCGGCTGCTTCAAAGTGCTCCCTGGGCAGGAGGCTCCTGGGAGGCCCAGGTCGTCTCCAAGGGCAAGTGTGTGATGGGTCTTTTTGTCCCCAGTGCTCAGTTGCCAGGAGAGAAAGAGACAAACAGAAAGTTGCTCCCAGGAGGCAGCTTGGCGGCAGAAAGGACCAGCTGGGAAGTGTTATGACAAGGTGACAGGTGACAAAAGGAAAGGGCAAACTGTGAGTCGGAGCAGGAGGGAGGCTGCTGAGAGCTCCTGGTGGAACCGACCTGGACAGATGCGAGCCAGTGAGGCGAGAAGGGGACCAGAAGTTCCAAGAGTGCGATCCCAGGATGCAGCGCGGTCCACTCAGGTCCCAGGCGGATGTCCCTGGAACTGGGTCCACCCGGCGTGGGGGCTGTGTGACAGCCAATCCCAAAACATTGTCTGTCCTCAAGGTAAAGGGCAACGGGCGAGACTCAAAGTAGCTCAGAGGGGAAATGTATCAACTGGCCTTGGGGGCAGGGGCACGGTCCTGGGATCCTGGCCCAGGTCTCTCGTACACCAACAATGTGACGTTAGATGGTTAAACCGACCTATCTGGGCCTCAGTTTCCTCATCTGCAAACTGGGTGGGGGATAGTTTTTAGGTTCCCTGCTGACTCAGGGACACCCGTTTTGACTCTGTCACCCAACTGTGTGTTGGCAGTTCCCTACAAAGATGCAGACGATGGGCCGGAGTTCTTTGCCACAAAGCAGGTCCTCGTTCACACCAGCATCTCCGGAGTCCCCGTGGTCGGTACTTTCTAGAATTCCTCATGGGGTTCCAACAAGCATCTAGAATCAGGAATCTTCGCCTGAAAGCAGCAGTTCTCGAACGTGGGCATCAGAATAAATTTGAGGTCTTCTGAAAACATAGGATGCAGGGTCATACGCTTTTCTGACCTGTGGGCCCAGGGCGGGGCCTGGGAACTTACATTCCAGTGACTTCCTAGGTGCTGTTGCTTCTCACCTGGCGACCACAAGGGGAGAACACACACATTAAAGGAGAGTAATTATTCCTACATAAAAGAGCAGAATTGTACTTCTTTTCTTTCCCTCCCTCCCTCCCTTCCTTCTCCTTGACTCAATACAGAAGAATAAGGAGCATTTCGTTAAATGTTTGTGGAGTGTGTTTGCCGGCATCCAAAGTTCCAATCAAGGCGACACTGACCTGAACGTAAATTCTGGGAATGAGACTGTAACTCAGTAAATGACATCTAATTATGCCTGTCGGGGGGACAGCTGTGAAAGCAGCGGAGACCTGGGCTGTGGGGAGGGGGCTGGAAGGAGGAGGTCGACAGCACAGAGGCTGGCAGCCTGTCCGCCACTGGGCGAGGGAGGGAGGACACCAGGGTGCCCACCGGCAGGTGGCCCGGTCATCACCTGGTCCCCCATTCATCGATTTGTTCAGCAAGCACGGAGTGAGCATCACCGTGTGCCGGGCCCTCTGCTGCGTGCCAGGTTTAGACGGGGACGAAGACAGACTTGGTCTCTGCTCATCTGATGTCCCCAGCCTATCAGGAAAGACAGGTGATCAGACAAGTGACCACCGTGATATGACGTTCGGACCGAGAGGGCTGCAGGAAGGCGTGGGAGCACATTCTATCCAAGCTGGTTGGGACCATTACCATTCCTTTAGAGAGGGGAACTGAGACGGATGGGATGGACAGATGGGAGGCTCAACAGAAGGATGGATGGGTGAGGGGATGAGTGGATGGACAGATGGAAGGGAGGAAAGAAGAGAGGAAGAAAGGGAGGAAGGAAGGAAGGAAGGAGGGAAGGAAGGAAGGAAGGAAGGAAGGAAGGAAGGAAGGAAGGAAGGAAGGAAGGGGAAGTGAAGGGGCTGACTTAAAGACAGACAGACAGGTTGTTGGATAGATTCCAGACTAAGAGTCTTCGTAACTATTTTAAAAATACCAGACTACGGTGCAGTGCCCAAGGGTGTCATTCAGGGTTTTTGGTTGCATGTAACAAAAATAACCTCCAAGTATATTGCACAGAAAAGGAATTTAGTAGAAAGCAGTAAAGGGCCTAAGGCATCAGAGGAAGGCTGGAGAGAACCAGACAGGGAATTGGGGAAGAATCGAGGCTGATCTGGAAGTCAGTGCAGGATATCCCGCAGCCCAGCGTCCGCCGGGCACCACGGCCGCCTCCGGGCCCTCGGCCGCCGTGGAGAAGGCTCGGCTCTCCCCGTGCCTGAGCGCCACACGCTTTGTCTTTTTTTTGCAGTAAAATTCACTTGACGTTAAAGTCACCGTTTTAACCAAGTTAAAGTGTACCATTAAGTGATGTTTTGTACACTCATAACATTGCACGATCATCACGTCTACGAGCTCCAGAACATGTTAGTCGCCTCAAACCCCGTACCCACAGCGGTCACTCCCTATGCCCCGCCCCCTGCCCCTGGCACCACCAGTCTACCTTCCATCTCTATGCATTTGCCTCTTCTGGACACTTCATGCAGGTGGGACCACAGGACACACGGTCTCCCGTGACCGGCTTCTTTCTCCCCCCGAGCACAGGTTTCCAAGGCTCGCTCACATTGCAGTGTGGCAGTGCCTCGTCCCGTTTCACGGCTGAGTAACATCCCGTGGTGTGGAGAGGTCACGTTCTGTCTGCGCCGTCATTTCCACCCCTGGGTGAATTGTGAATAACGCTGCTGCAAACGTTCGTGTACAAGTTTCTAGTGGAGGTGTATTTTCATTTTTCCTGGAGTTACAATATACCTGAAAGTGGAAATACTGAGTCATATGGTAATTCTATGTTTAACTTACTGAGGAAGGTTTATTTTTTTTAAATATACTTCAGATTCAGTCTGGGTATAAAAGTCTGATTGGTAAGGCCAAGCGCTGAGGGCTACGCCCCTCTCCCTCCCCACTCCTGCAGGCACATCCCTAAAACAGGAAGACAGGCCTAGTGTCAGCAGCTGCTCCCGGCTTCGGGGCGGAGTAGCGGGCTTCACATGGCCAATTGGTGTCCTCCTGTGTAACATGGTCCGCTTACACTTAGCGTCCTCAGCTTTGATTTTAATGAATGGCGCTTCACATTTCCAAGCAAACGAGATTGAAATTGGCATCAAAAAACTATTCACCGAGTAAAGTAAAAATTCCTCCCCCAAGAGTGTTTGGAGTATCTTTGGTAGGAAAGTAACACGAGACCCTCAGAACAGAGAACAACTGAACGTGTTTATCACAGCAACTTCCGGGCTGCGTTGCCCAGTGAACTTCGGATACACGCGAGCCTCAAAACACAGGCAGGCCCCGCCCCGCCATTCTGATTGCGGCCTTGCTGGCCGCTGATGGAGGCCTGGGGTCCACGCTCCTGCTGACCGCCACCGGGGCCGGCGGGGCTCACTGCCCACGTGGCAGCTGCTGTTCCGCACAGTCGCCGGGGACTTGGGGGCAAGGGCACGGCGGCTGGCCTTTCTGCCGCCGGGGCAGGCCACAGTTTGTCATGGAGTTTTCTACTAAGGGCAACACGTCTTAAGGCAGAGCAGCCCACACTGTGTTCTTTTGTTTAGGGGGGGTTTCTGCTCAGGAGGTGGCTCTTCACCCTTGGCTGGGTGACCGCTGGGACCAAGAGACAGGTGCAAAGCTGGGCATTGCAGGAGCCAGGCTGGCTGGCGCCAAGGGGCTCCCGCCCGGGGGGGCCATGTGCTCTGGGCTAGTTCACGCCCGAGGGCACGCTGACACCAGCTCCTCCCTGAGCCTAGGTCCAGCGAGACCCCCGTTGGAGTCGCTCCGCCACAGCAATGACTCCAGGGGTATTTGGTACAACACAGAAAGAATCTTCAGATCCTACCTTCGACCAAAGCCAAACACACCCCCTCCCCATGTCGGAACTGCTGGGGAGCTGCGGCGAAGGCCCGTGAATGAATGCACCGACACGTTGTCACCCGGAGGGCAGAGGACGCGTATGACAAAGCAGTGGGTCTGTGTGTTCGACTCACCCGAACTTGTGAATAACTTGCAAAAATTATCCACCTGAATCTTCACCCAAACCCCCTGAATTGGACCTGCTGGGGAGTCAAGAACAGGCGTCACAAATCACTGTCAGATGCGCGCACGGCACCGGGGCCTGGTCCGCGGGAGCAACGTGGGCTGGAGCCCAGGCCACGGCCAGCTCGCCCCACGTGCCCGGCTCGGGGCTGAGCCAACCAGGGAAAGGGAAGTGTTTTAGGATTGGTAACACACACAAAGATTCTGTGCGGACTGGCTGACACTTAGCACAGGACTGTATTTAAAAAGAAAAAAAACCAAAACCTTCCTAGCTAATTTTGTAGCATAACCAGGTTTGGGAACCTTTTGGGCTACAAAGCACAGGTTGCTTTATTATTAATTGCATTAGTCAGAAAAGGCTTTGGGGGGACATTCTTAGAGGTTAAAACATCCATCTCCCGTGCCCTGTCGGATGATATGCTCGATGAGATCTTTTCTGTTTTACTTTTCCCAGAGGGTTTCCTTTTGCACTGACGGAGCGGCTCTGATGAGCCCCAAGTAGTCAGGGCAGCGGTTATCCGTGATCGCTCTCAGTCTTCAGCTAACGAAACTCGAATATCCTACGGATCCATACGAGTTCTCAGCCATGGCATCTGCCCTTCAGGCAGAAGTGAGCAAATTAAAGATGTCCATCATTCTGAGCTTATCTGTAGCGCTGCCCACGGTGTGTGACCTCGGAGGTGACAGAGTTGCTCGTTGGCTGCCTCCCTTCACGTCACGGAGAAAGCACCTGTAGCACAGGTTGGGTGGCTTGCTGGAGGGCACGTGGGGAGCTGGCCTCACGTTGGAACTGTGCGCCCGAGAGTCTTACATGCAGACGGGCACCTCTGTGACTGTCTTCTGAGCCGGGCACCAGGTCAAGTGCCAAGGTCATGCAAGTGTCAAAGGCAGAGTCTCTGTCCTCAGGAAGCTCACGGTGCAATCTATGCAAAGACCACAGCGTGAGCAGCGAGCCTTATGTCACAGGCAGCGTGTTCTGTCTGAATCCCTGGATTTTGTCATCACATTCAAGAATCCACACGGGCGAGCAACGTAACGGCCGGATTGGAGTGGCCAGCCGGTTTGTCGTCTGGGAGGCTGGGAAATCCCGCTGGCCCTGACACGCCACAGCGCTCTCTGCTGCCTTCCCTCCACGGGCCACTTGGCCATCTCCCTGTTCACTTCGAATATATTTTCTACCTAATCACGATGGTACCAAGGTCACATTGGCAGCTAGGTCATATAAAAAAGTATTTCTTGGGTTTCTACATTTTCATCGGAAGGAAGGAAGGAAGGGAAGACAAAGGGAAGGAAGACAAAGGGAAGGAAGAGGGCAGGGAAGGAGAGAGAGGGGGAAGGGAGAAGTGGTGGGGGAAGGGAGGAAAGAAGAACT
>PVJD01008321.1:0-73846 GCA_004026545.1 Mormoops blainvillei | reverse complement strand
TACTTGGCGCAAGCCCCTTCGAGCCTGGCGTCTGGGACTGCGTCTTATCCTCTGTCCTCCGTCTGGGGGACCCTTAGAATACAGCTCACTTGGCCGTTTCTGTTTCCCCTTCTGTGAAAATGGGAATATCATCTCCCGTCTTGGAAGTCGACTTGAGGATTCAGTGAGATGCAGTAAGATCTAGGAGGCCCCTGCGTGGTTGGCTCGTGGCGGACAACAAACCCTTGCTCTTTGCCTCGTCTCCTGCAGGGTGGGGTGTGACAATGCATAGAAAAGGGGTCTGCTAATCGCAGGTGGTAAAAAAGAAACTTAAGTGACTATACGCACAATTAAAAATACACCGATATTTCAGCAGAAGTGGCTGTGGAAAGCCTTAGAAGTCCAATGGCACAGATGAATATTTATGAATTGTTCAAATGCATTAGACATTTCGTTATTTAAAAATAGAGGGATATTTATTTTTATCTTTCCCATACTTTTTTTTTTTCTTTTTGCCTGGAATGCAACAAATTGTCCTTCGTGTCTCATTTTCTTTAGTGTTCACAGACACGAGTGGCCTATTTTTACCCAGATTTTGCCATTTCTCCCATGGCGTTGCCTCTAACTTTAAATACCTGGGGAGTACTTTTGAATACCATTATATCCACCGTGGGCTCTTCGAGTGAACACATGGATCACTCACACGCAGTGTCTGTCACAGCCTCTAGTCCTTAATAAGTCCTCAGCATACAGTCACTGGCCTCCTTTCGCCTTGGGCAACCTTGGAGGGCGACCAGACTGCCAGTTCTCACCGTTCAAGTTCAACGTCCTACACAAAACTCGGACACGTGTGCTCGTCAGTGCCCTTCATAAAATATTACCATCATTTTGGACACATGGCTCAGAGGACACCTGGCTATTCGCTGTGAGTTATGACGATGTAGCAAAGCCATGGCTATTTGAAAAATGGCTCAAGGCATTCAAGAACAGTGGGTAAGCAGAAATGCAGTGGGTCGGGAGAACGCCACAGACGAAGGGGGACCATACCGTCCTGCGTTATTAAAAAGTACTTAAGTGGGTTCAAGTAGTGCTCCCCTTTGGAAATGCTTGTTGAGCGATGCAGAGTTTTACAGCTCGTTAATTGGGTGGTGAAACCGGAGAGCTACGTGGAATCACCACTTTGGGGGAAAACAAAATCAGACACCAACTCCGTTCAATGCATTACCTTGCGCCGTGTGGGCAGTGCCTAACTGGCGGTCCCTCGCGTTTTCCAGATGAGATGACTAGGCCCGGAGAGGTCACAAAAATTCAGATTTGGAGGTAGAGTTTAGGCATTGATTCAGATTCTCTCAATCCTTAGTGTTCCCCCTGGAGCTGGAGGGGGACCTGGGGGCTGGATTAGGCACTCACGAAGGGGTGACTTGCGCTGGGGATGACCCTGGGCTGGTCCGATTTCCTTCCATCTGGTGGCCGCATCAGCAAGGCGGCTCCACAAACCCCGTTCTGGGGACATGGTCACACACGAGAGACAGCGCCCTCCTGAGAAGACCCCGGGACCCTCTCACTCACCTCTGCAATCTGCTTCAGCTCAAGGCTGCCTCGTTCATTCCGATAATCCAACGTCTCGGATCTGGGATCTTGATCAGGAGTCTCAAGTGTTCTCAGTTCTTGGGCCAGTCGGCTTTAGAAGGCGGGGGAAAGTCACACCGAGCGTTCTTGTGTGAAACTGGTGGTATAAACATTGAACGCGTTTGAGGTAGAAATTGTCACCGAATGGGCGAGAAAACGTGTCCCTCATTCGCTCCTCTGTTTCTCTCTCTCTCTCTCTCTCTCTCTCTCTCGTAATGGCCTTATGAAAGGACTTCTTCCCCGCCTTGTAGAAATGTGGCCCCGGCTTCAGGTGACAGCCTTCCCTGACTTCCCTGTCCCACCAGCTGGAAGGGGAGCCTTACTCCCCGGTCTCACAGGGCTACCAGCGGTCCCCTGTGGGGTGCTGGCACTTTGGGCTTTGTGGACTAGGTGAGCCAGGCGATTGCATCCTGCTGTATTTCCACTGAACAGCAGAAACCCCTTGAGGGTGGGTTTTGGACCGATTTACCCTTGAGCCACACATGGCACAGTGCATCCCCTTAGCACTGGCTCAAGAAACAGTGCGTGGTGAGCATTTGGCTATACGGTGTTGCCAGGTAGCCCACATTGAATCAGTGCATTGTGCTGAAGCCCGTGCAGATCTCGGCGTACGACCTTCATTGCGGGGCGACCAGGGTGGCGGGTGTGCCTTGGAGACATTGTTGCGCCCTTTTGTAGGACATTAGACGCCTTCAGCGGTGGGTAGGACTGGCCTGAGCACTGGCCCTCAGACAGCACCTGCTATAAGACGAGGTGAAAGCTCAGTGCACGGGGCCAAGTGACAGACCCACTGGGTCAAAGGTTGACTCAGGCTGAATCGCTGCGAGGCACCGCCAGCTCAGGTTCCGCGAGGCCACACTGAGAATGGCAGGGACTGTGGATTCGAAGCGCTGATACGATGGTGGTGAGTGTTGAGAAAGAAGCTTTCTGGGGGACAGGCCGGGGCACCCCTGAGTTGGAGTGTGTGCTCCTTCCCGTGGGCGGACAGTCTCAGTGACCGATTTCAGGCTGCTGCCATGTCACCGGCCGGGAGCCGGGACATGCACACGGTGCTGCTGCCTGCAGCACACCCTTGACTGCGCGCTTCCGACCCGGCCTCCTGGGCCCCGGGCGAGGCTGCAGTGACAGTGGCCGAGGCTGGCTGTGGCCTGGGGGTTTGGGTGTCCCCGTTTTCCGCATCTCCATCCAGCATCCTTGAGCGAGCTGAGCTCATCCTTGCCGCGCTGAGCGAGTGTCTCCAAGTCTATGAGCGTCATGGACACGGGCCTTTCCTTTTGGTCGTGTTTAATTCTGCTTCCGTTATGCAGACACACAGGCAATAAATAGGGCACCTCGGATCTCAGCGTTAAAGACCGGCTTCTCCTCATCCTGCCACGCGAGGGGTTCACAGTGCAGATGTGTCACCCATCTGCGGAGCCCTCGCTCTCTCCTGGCCAAGCGTTGATTTGCTTCCAGTGACCTAGAAATTGAGCAGGGAGGTCACCGTGTTTGCGGGAGGCCCCTCTGGCCGACCCGCCCCCCTCTCCCAAGCCTCCTTTTCCTTCTGCTTCTCGAGTTTCTCCCCCTCAGGACGACTGGCTCTGACCGCCCTTCGCTGTCCTCTGTGCTTCTTAGGGTAGGTGGGACCTTCCGCTGTGTGTGCGCGCAAGATCAGTTTTCATTTGAACAACGTAGTTGCTGTCTCTTAGAATCTTTCTCAAAGTTTTCGTTTTGCTGCTTGCTTACGGTTCCACCCTTATTTTCTCAGCCCAGCCCCGGATTCATTTCCCTTCACACACTGATGCTGCGCTTTCGTTCGGGGCGTTTGAGGGAGCGAACGTCAGTGAGTGGGTGCAGTCCACCACAGGAGACCACAGGCTCGCGAAATGTACTCTTTCCGTACAGGTAGGACGAAAGCGTACGACTCTCCTTGGCCGACGACTCACACAAGTGGAAAAATGGGTTAATCGACTACTTTACTCAAAAGCGAATTCTTCTTGCACAGCGGTGAACAGAGTAGGCTTAGCGCAGGCCCCCGCTCCCAGTTGGGGGTCTAGGGGTGCACTTCCCAGAGGCTCTCTACCTCTCTTTCCTCATCTGTGGTCAGAAATAATAACAGTACCTCACTCAAGGGCTGCGCTGTGAGGGTCGAGAGAAGGCCCCGCACTGGACACAGAGTAACACTCATCTGATGTCCTGTCACGTGCAACCAGCTCGTCTCACCAGTGAGGACACCGTGGTGCCGAGCATAGGGGCCAGCGGCCGAGGGGCAGGTCCCGGCCCGTGTCCAGGCCTTCTCACCCTCCGTGAGTGAAGCTGGCATTCGGTGGGCGTTGCTCCGGGCTTCCCGTTTCCTTCTCCCACCAGGAAGGTGCCTCTAGATCTCTGTCCCACGGAGAGACGGCAGGGGCCTAGAGAGCCGAGGGTGGGGGAGAAGCCACTTGTGTGCGGGCGGGGTCCCAAAGTCAGCCTGACGCGTGGAAATCCCTACAGGGGAGACCAGCGCAGTAGACCGTCCATAAGTCCAGCACAACCTATTTCGCCTCAGGCCTTGGATTCGACCATCGTTTTGTCACATGATAAGGCAGCTGACTTGCCATGAGTGGGGCATGACTTGTGAAAGAAATGAACTTTGTCATCGCAGTGTCAGGAGCCCGAGGTCGGAGCTGGGGGTGGGGGCCCGAGCTCTGGGGCCTGTCTCCCTCTTTCTCTGGGCCAGGGGGTAGAATCCCCTCCCATCTTTAAACTCTGTCTTTCCCTTCCACAAACTCTGGGAGTTGAGCCTGCGAAGTTCACGTAGCATAGCCTGCAATGTCACTGTTATTGGAACAAGTCACACAGCTGTTAGGTGGGGGGTTGGGCGTATGAACCCCACCTCCGAGGCCCCAGCTCCTCCCTCCGGCCCCAGTAGGGCCCACTGTTCTCCCCGTCACCACACTGGGCTCCTTCAGTCCCATCCGACATTGAGCACACACGGCTCCTGAGTTTTGCCATAAACCACCAGACATTTTATGGACCAATAAGGGCCATCGTGTGCACGGACTGTTCTGCTGCCTGGTCGTCACCACTGACCTCGTTCTGGGCCCTGTCTCCATAAGGAAGCCACCTCTTTGGAGCCGTTCTACCACCACCCTGGTCTGCGAAGCTGGAGGTGACGTGGCTGAGTGTTAATTAGCACAGGGAGGCTCTGCATTGCGTTGCCCGGTCAGCACTGGACGGGGGGCTCAGCACGGGGAGGCAATGCCTCGACTTTGATTAAAGGCCTGTGATGAATCAAGAGGAGATTGACATTTAATTTCTTCCAGACGGACGCATCCTGTAGACCAAGCTTAAAGGTGCATTGTCCTCTCTTTCAGTTTGTGGGGCAGAGGGAGAGGGAATGATGCCCACGGGGGACCTGGTAACAGTGACAAACGTGAGCTCTTAATTTCTCTCTCAAGTCACTTGTATTCAGTCGGGCTCATGGGACGATTTCGTGGAGTTATAAGCTCTGTTTTGTCCTGGCAGAACCAACCCCCACCCTCCCAGGGCTCAGGAACAAGGTGAGTCCTGCACGGGGACCTTGTCTGGGGAGCCCTTCCAGGACAGAGCTTGGCATCGTCTTTAGCTCCTTGACTGCCCTGCACCCCTCCCCTTAATTAAGCCAGTGGGAAGGTGGCCGTTCGTAATTCAGGAAACAAAACGAAAACCAAAACCCCAAACAAAACAAGAAGGAACCCTGGCGGTAGCCACACCAGTAGAGGAGCAGTGTGCTTTGCAAACCACCACAGGAAGCGTGGGTTTTCTCCCCCCTAATGAAGTGACACCCTCTTCCGAAGAAAAAAAAAAAGGAAACAAATTTAAACGATAAGCATCTTTGCTTGTCAAAAGTGAAATAAAGAGTAGGAGAACAGTAACCCATCAGTGTGTAAACTAGAGTACGGTCACCTATTCTCAGCACACACACAGGCTGGACGGGCAACCCGGGAGGGGAGGGGAAGGGAGGTGCCTCTCGGGCCTCACGTGGCCACCCAGAGCGGGGCGAGGAGCCCGCGCGCGGGGCAGTAGCAGCCGCTCAGCAGTAGGTGGCAGTAGAGGCGCGCAGATGGAACGGGCTGGGCACGTCCCCAAACCCTAGAGTTATGGCCGGGGGAGGAAGACCAGGCACCCGAGGAGGCTGTGAGTCAGGTACGACGGCGGACTGTCAAATCCACGTCCCGCGGGGTCGTACGAGATCACAGGAGTGACGGGTAAAGCCAGGAAACCCTAATTCCCGCCAAGTTGTACATGTCACTTTGCGCTTCTTTAATTTGGTTAGGAAATGATTACCATTTCTAGTTTTATTTCTCACTTACCTGTTGTGTGTTTTTTCCGCGTTTCCTCCCTTCCCATCTGATTTTTTTCCCTCTTTTCTGTATAGCGGCAGTACCTGTTGTAGCCATTGTGTCCTTTTGGGAGTGGGGTGAAGTAAAATTTAAAAATTTTTAAAATAGCTGTGAATATTCTTTTGGAGTGTCTGACTATGATACTTTAAGTATGGGAGGAAATGGGGTCATACAATTTCTAGCACTGCTCATCTGTTTTCTTTGGGAGGAAATCAGGTACAATTTAAAGCGTGGTTTGGGGACTAGTTAAAAATGTGTCCTAGCATAGATACTGTAGAAGCAATATGTACACACATAATCAATTCAGATACAAGATCGATCATGCTTCTGATCTCCTGGCATATTTGTCAACATCGGTGAATAAAAAGATTCTCTTTTAATTAGTTATCTTTTCATTCATTCATTCGTTGTTTTTTTTTGTTTTGTTTTGTTTTTTCCTTATCCACATGCCTCAATTTTCTGTCCAACCACCACCCTTCCCTCTCAGGCAGCTACGCCGAGGTATTTTTTACACACCCGTCTATTCACCAATGCATGCCTTCTTGTTCGTGGGTGTGCTTTCTGATTCACATAAACGGTGCTCTGCTGCGGACCTCACTCTGTCTCTCTCTTCCTCCTGGTTTTGTGCTTAAAGATCTGCTCGTGGTGCCGGGTGTACTTTCCGCCCCTCGCTTCCAGCTGCTACGGAGACCTCCCTCCCGCACACGGTGTTTCCCACCGCCGCGCGCGGATTCGCAGGACCCTTGTCTCATTCCACGTCCCCCACCACGAGCTCTTACCCTGGTCTCCTGTGGACTTGCCGGAGGGCCCCTGGGATCCATGCGCAAGCTTAGCGGCGCTGTGTCCCAGCATGAGGCAGCGACCGGCTTGATGGCTCCCGAGAAGGGCTGAGTTTTCTGTCCCCACCTGTGGTGCCCATAGCCCTGACTCATAGTTCGTTCCATTTATTCAGATACTCCTCTTCCTTGTCCGAGGTTAAACATATTCTTCTTAGGGATTTTGTTGCCTCAAGTAATTTCTCAGATGGCTCATAGTTTTCTAGCTCTCGTGCCCTTAAGTTTACATTTTCTAGTTGTGTTGCTGGTGTGAAAAATGCCATTAATGTTTTCCTAAGTGGATTTTGTATTTAGCAAGCTTTCTGAACAATCTCAATGATTCCTATAGGTTCTCTATTGGTTCTGTGGTGTTTTACTGGTAAGGAGCCCGTTGCCTGCAAACAACAAGGCTTTGCCTCTTCATCCTCACTCATTTCACTCACACATCATTTCTCAGGGCCCAGGCCGGGCCCCCTGATAACCGCGTGAAGCAGGAGCGGCACTAGAAATTCTTGCCTTGTTTTCAGTCTAAAGGAATTGTCTACAGTGTCCCTGTTAGTTACGTTTGTTGTAGGTTTCCAGCATATACTTTTTATCAATTCGAGAAAGTTCCCTTCTGTGTCTGGGGGGCTTGGGCGATACAATAGTCTTATCTGTTGAGATATCATATGGTTTTTCCAGTGGAACATTGCGTGGATAAATTTCTCAGACGTTGAAACAGCCTTGCCTTCTGGGGAAGGACCCCTTTTGGTGATTGCAAAGCAGAAGGGCTCTGAGAGAAGGTTCCCAGCAGCAAATTTTTCTGACGCACTGAGCTAGCTCATTTCCAAATTCCATTTATATACTTGTGCCTTTATTCAGTTAATATTTCTCTTGATCTGCTTTGTATCAGGCCCGAGACTGGATGCTCGGGGCCTGCTGTCCATGTCACCGATAGTGAGCCTTTTAGTGGCAGATTTGGCCCTAAAAGTAGCTGTCGCTCCCCCTGGCTATCAAGACCATTAAAAGATGACGAAGAGGCACGAGACCTCTGTTGACTCTTGTCTTGACCATAAAAGGTAGGCTGTCACTTGTGACTGCCCTTTAAAAAGGGGTAGCTGTTTAGGATGGAAAGAATGTGACTGGGATATAGGAGCTGAATGGACACTGCATAGGGGCTGGTCTTCCATCGATGGACCAATGGAGGCAGGGACCATTTCCTGGGTTTATTAAGACTTAAAAAATACTGTGAGATGTCTGTTTATTGCTCAGTTATTTCACTCACATTCACACAATTATAAACCAAGTAGAACAATAAGTAAGCACTTGGCAAAAACAAGCATGCTTTTAAATCCCACCTGGAAATTATTCAAACAATAAAAATATTACTTCTTCTCAGGCAGGGGTTTTTTTTTTCCTGAGAAAAGGTCTAAACTGAGCACATACTATGCACTTGAAGGGAGAAAGGATTCCTCCTGGGAAAGATTCCAGCTTTGAATATGAGCCATGAGCTGTAGGTGCAAAGTGTCCAGTAACCGAGGGCATGCACGGAGGTGTCAGACTGCAGCTGGTCACGGTGGTCTCCACCCGGGGAAACAGGTCTGGGAGGAAGTAACATGTGGGGATACCTGAGGTGAAGTAATTGGATTTTCTGATTTCTCCCCTCACCTAATGGGATGTGCAGACGGTGTGTCTGTGCACAAAGCCCACGCCCACGGTCCTTCCCCGCGGCATCTGTATGCAGCGGGCACGGCCACGCGTCTGAATGTACGCCACAGCGGACAGGCCTCACTTCCCCACAGTGAGGTCCCTGCACCCTCCGAACAGAAAGAAAAGTGGCTTCGTAATGGCAATGATCTTAGTAATGTTGCCACACAGTCTCCCGGCAG
This sequence comes from Mormoops blainvillei, assembly GCA_004026545.1. Lineage (NCBI taxonomy): Eukaryota > Metazoa > Chordata > Mammalia > Chiroptera > Mormoopidae > Mormoops > Mormoops blainvillei. The sequence continues at coordinate 65,212 of PVJD01008321.1, read as the reverse complement.
TTTGATGTGACCTGTCATCAAAGTGGGGGACAGAGACGAGGTGGCGCCTGTTGGAGGGGTGTTAAAGGAGATTTGCTGGGCATCGCTGGGCGTGCTGCACGCGGCAGGGGCCCCTTTAGTATGTATAACCGTAATATTTTGCCTGTGTGCGTTCTTCTTCACCCGGCATTTCAGACATTAATTTCGTTGCAGCCGCTCCCCCGTTGCGAGGCTGCTAAGTACCGGCTAGACTCTGATCCTGTGGGAAAGTCTCTCTGCGGCCCAGAATCCTTTTAGGGATTAGCATCTCAACCGCTACCATTCCGTATCTCCGCGTGAGCTGGGCCAAACCGCTGCATAAATTTGCCTGATGACCTGTGCTCACTCTTTCCTTTATAATGGCTGCGGCGCTGGGAAGGCCTCGTGTAGCCTGGGCGGGGGCGGTGGGGGGCGTCAGGAGGCGTTTCCGGGGGGGGGGGGCTTATTACTGAGTCCTAAAGAGGAGCCAGGCCTGGCCTAGTGGGTAAGGGGTAAAGGTGGCCCTTTTGGGGACGTGAGGGTGACAGAGTGTGGCCAAGGGACAGGAAACAGAGACTGGAAAAAAACAAAACAAAACAAAACAAAAAACAGGGCAGGCAGACCGTGACTTTTAATTTCCACTTTTATCCTCATGCCTTGGGGTGCTGGGGCTTTCTCGTCCCAGGAATCTCTCTAGTTGACTCCTCTCTTTATAATAGCAGGTTAGCATAGCATGAGGTCAGTTTCTCCAGAGTTTAAAAAAAAAAAAGCATCTAAACTTGGGGCATTTCCTGTACTTTAGGTTAGACTCTTTCCTCCTCACCCCTCTTACTCAGGCCGTCTCTTGCTGCAGCAGCCTGCAGTGCCACAAGGGAAGACATCGGTCTTCGGGGTCCTCACAGTGCCACTCTGTTAAAGGCACAGGCGCCTGCCCTCCCCCGGCTGCTGCTTGCAGTTGAGTTCTTGAGGCCAGCCATCACGAGTCACAGTGGTGGGGTCCCACCCTGGGGAGGATCCAGGGTGGCGCCTGAGGTGGTCTCAGGGCCCTGCCCGTGAACCAAGGGCCGGCAGGCAGGCAGGCCCATGTATTTTGGGCATCCCAGTGCCGCCCCCTCCCACCCAGCCTCACTTTCCAGCCTTTCCCAAGGGAGCTGTGCGTCACTTGGACTTGCCCTCCGTGGGAAGTCTGTGGCTCCGATGGCCTTTCAGCATCCGATCGGATTACAGGGAAAAACATGGGTCCTTCTGCCTCATTCGAACGACGGGAGGCACGTTATTACACCCACGTTTCAGAAGGAGAAGCTGAGGTCGCAGGGCTAACGTGAACAGTAGAGAGCCAGTTCAGATTCAGGGCCCTTGACTTTAAGCCTCATATGCCAGTGGCGGCTATTTAGATTTTAAAGCCCACGGCTCCCGGGGAGGACAGTTTGCTTGCATGTGACCCAGGAGCAGACCCGGCATTGCCACCTCTGCTCCTCAGCTGAGCACCCTAAGGCTTAGCCGCAGAGGCTCCCCGACTTCCCCAAGGTCAAGAATGTGCATGTGTGTCCTTGTTCCCTCTAAGCGTGAACGCCCTTTAAAAAAACATAGTGCTTGAAGACTTCAGGGGCCTCCTACAAGCCAGGATTGTTCTTCGATGACCTGCCTGACACGCGCTGCTCCCAGATGCACTGCCCTTCTGCCCAGGGCTTTGGTGAGACGCAGAGATGCCTCACTTCTGCTTTGTCAGTGGCCTCAGAGCACAGCATTGCATCTAGAATGCAGCAGGTTTCTAGACTGCAGTGGGGCTCTAGAATGTAACCAGGATCTAGAATGTAACTGGGCTCTAGAATGTAACCGGGCTCCAGAAATGTAACTGAGCTCTAAAATGCAATTAGCTCTAGAAGGTAGCTGGGCTCTAGAAGGTAACGGGACTCTAGAATGGGGCTGACAGGACCCTGCTGCAGCTCAGTGGGTGCTCTGGGGAATCTAGCCCTGTTTCTGTCCCCACTGAACAGAGAGACCCGGAGAAATCCTTTCACCTGGGTGCTGTCGTAGTTCTCACCTGTATCCAGGGGCCTAGGTCAGGGGATCTTTCAGTTTTTCTCCTGCTTAGAAGCAGTCGGTAATAGTATTTAGTAGTGCTTCCCACCGGCACGGTATACCCACGTGCTCTGCATATCATACTGCCTTTTTTTTTTTTACTTTCTCACTTTTTTGGTGATTTCAACAGCAGGATCTCAATATCGGCTCTTTCTTCAAGACTAGCAGTAAAGTCTCTATGCATGGCATTTTTTTTTTCTATGAGCCCCAATAATGAGTGATTCACAGTTCGAACCAATCACCCATCCCATTGACAAAAGGTATCGGGCATCCCCATATAAAATACTTATGAGTCGGATTTGCTGTCCAAAAGCACAATACGAACTCACTTCCATGTAACCGCGAGCAGAGAGGGGACTGCCGGAGCATTTGCAAGCGCGAGCTGACACCAGGCATATTTGAACACCATGAGATACGGTATCACTGGGGACAGAGAGTGAGTTTAGCTAATAGTGAATGACACATCCCATAAAATACCATTACACAGTGTTCAGGGCCCAAGAATGATGACATAATTATTAGGAGACTGGGAGATTAAGATATAATTTTAAAAAAACATGACAGGGGAGGGTGTAATTGGGGAGACAAAATACACAGGAAGTTTGTAATTTACATGTCAAAATACCTTTTTCATGTTTTGATTGGATTAGACGCAGCCTTTCCACTCCATTTATCCCGGCTTCAATTAGAGGCGGCCGAAGTGACATCTCACGTTCATATTCTTGACACACGCGGCTCACAGGCCCTTTCTAATTCTAACCGACAGGAAGGGGGAAAGGGAAGCCCGGTTTTGCCTCTGTCATGCACTTTTTACTTAACCCCTAATTTGTTTCTAAATGAGCCTGTCACTGCAGGTCACATGGCTTTGCGCTTGGGCTGCACTTGCCTGGTTCTGGGGGAAGCTCTTGTCATAACTTGATGTGCACCGACCCCGCAGGCTTGTGGGGAGACGGACTCCAAAACTGAGCAGGGGGGAGGAGAAAGAGAGCCGTGGATTCCTGCTCGGACAAGACAGGGCGAAAACCGCCATAGAGGAGCCGTGGAGATACCGTCTGAGTCCTTTTTGCACGGGTGTCTAGCACAGCCTCTCCAAACATGGGGTGGCAAACACTTTCACCAGTTTTCTTTGCTCCCTTCTTAACTGGGTTTTACCAGGGGGCGTCTTCCGTACCCTCGGGGTGGGGGGTGCATCCTAAGGTTCTCATTTACTCTGGTACCCCCTCGCCGAGACCCGACAGCCCGAGGCTTACCGGAAAGCCATCGGTGAAATGTTTAGGTGAGCGCTTTTTCACTTCAGAGAGTCTCACTTCTACCGATCTGAATGCATCAGGTCCCCGGCTGGAAATTATAATTACCTGCGAGATGAAAGCTGTTATTACACGTTTGTCTATTTGATGGAAGGGCCCTTGCTTCGCTTTTATCACTTTGACGTTCTTCTTTGCCCCCCGTGCGGTTATGCTACTACACCTGGATACATTTCGGGATATACTGGCAAAAAGCGGCCTCTTAAGACCTCATATTTCATGAGTGACTGGCGATCGTAGCCTCCCGTTACTGCCCGTCAGTGTTCGGCTGCAGCTTCGAGACCAAGACGCGGCTCCGACAAATCCCAGGCCAGACCAGTGCCGTCTGGTGGAAGGGGGCCTTTCTCCCCCGCGGCTGCGTTCTTGGTTCTCACGGCTACACCTGCTTCACCAATCCTCGATCAACAGCTCAAATCGGATGTTGCTTATTTGGGTCACTGAGTGGTTGACTTGCGAGAACTCTTAAAATGGTCAAAAGACACGGACCTTATGACGGGGAGGCTGTTGGGTGTCCTGGGAGGGCGGCAGAGTGGCAAGGTGCGGACGGCTCCGTTTCTCACCCTCTGCTGCCTTTCCTGCTACCTGGGACTAGACACAGCCGCCCCGGCCCTCGGTTTCCTCATCCGCACATGGGAGACGAGGGAGCACTGAGCTCAGACTGTTCGAATGAGGATTCGATGAAATAAAACATGTTAGACGCTTGTCAGGGAACTTAGTAGGGTGGGGACGGCTTAGGTGAAGCTCCGCACAGATGTCTGGCCTCAGGCAGGGTTGCTTCCTGAACACCTCTGTCCCCTGCCTCTCAAGGACAGGCGCCAGGGGGCCTCGCCCGTGACAGGAAGTGCTCACCTGGACACTGCCTGTCAATCAGAGCCTTCAAAGAAAAAAAAATCAAAAGGAGAAAGGCCCGAAAGAAAGAAAGTAAAATGGACGGAAGACATGTCATTAGGCAGGTTGCTTAGAGATAAGGACAGTCCAGAGGAGATCGTCCCCGGAATTCAGAGACGGAATGTGACGTTTTGGGTACCGACGGTGGTGATTTGTGTTTTCACTATTATTTATTGTCTTCTCATTGCGGACAGCGCCCCTCACTGCCTTAAATGTGGGTTGCAAGAGTCAATTAAATATGCAAAAGAAGCAGCATACATTTTAGGGGAAAGTGGCGATCGTCACACCTCAGAGCAGCTTAGTGAATACACTCAGAAACAGCCCTTGGCCATGATTCCCTCCTAATAGCCATCAAGATCTTTGTAAACCTACAGCACCACACGTAACATCTTGTTTCGAGATTTGCTTAAAAAAAAAAATCAATGCATACCTAAGTTATTTGTGTCAAAACTCATTTATTTTCACAATAACACGGACTGTCAAACCTGACATCCTGCTAATAACATCCAGTGTATTTCCATATTATTCAAATATTTCCTTTTATGAAATGGGGACTTGCGCTCACCCGCCCTGCTCACGGAGCCGATGCATTTGCACATTAGCTGAGTTCACACAGCCAGAGAGGGGGTTACCTGTGGCAACTAATTATGCCACCCTTTATGCATATTAATGAGTCTGTGAGCGGCCTCTCTCCGTTATGCAGCGAGGAGACACAATTCCAGCCTAAATGGGAAACCGGTTACAGGCCGAATGCCAGAGAGTCACAGAGCAATTTTTGATAATTTTCCATTTTTGATGTCCCTAGGTGCTGCTGTAGCCCATTACCACCAACTCCGTGGCTTAAAACGTGAATTTATTACCTCACAGCTCCGGAGGTCAGAAGTGCCGCACGGGTCTCACTGGGCTGAAATTAGGGTGTCGGCAGAGCCGCGTTCCTTTCTGGGGGCTTCCGGGTGACTCCGTTTCCTCCCCTTTTCCAGCTTGACACCCGAGACACTCTATGAACAACTCTCTTGATTTCAGCCCAGCTTCCAGTGATCGAAGAGGCATCAGCCCTGAACAATGGCCTCCTAATTAGGACCTTAACCCACGGCTGCCTACAGTGTGTTTTATTTTACAGAAAGGGGGGCCCGTGTTACACCGTCGCCTGCCCTGGACTACGCCCTGAGCTGCTCTTTGATGACCGTCATTTTGTTTAATCCACCTGGGACAAGCAGTGTCGTTAAATGGGTGCTGTCCTTGGTCCCATTTTATACGTGAAGCAATAGAGGCCCGAGAAGGTGGAGGGTTTTTCCATTGCCTCTTCTATCTGTCGCAGCAAAACCTATGCCCTAGATTCGGCTGCCTGAAACGACAGCCGTCCTGTTGTGACGGGAGACTGTGGGTCAGGAGCCCAGACAGAACATGGGGCGGGGAGTGGGAGGGCGACCACCCTGCTCCCCAGGGGGTGGCAGATCCTCAGCTAGTTTGGCTCAGGTGATGGGGGTGGCCGAGGCAGCCCGTCTGGCGGCCTGGTTCCCGCCGTCTGTCAGACTCCTCGGCCCTGCCTCAGATCACACTGAGCGCGGCTGGGAAGTCCAAGTCCGGGTTCCTCGCATCCCCGTTCCTGGGCTGGCCTGATACCAGCGTCTCCTTATGGCTTCTTTCCCGCCCTGCTGGCTGGGGCTCCCTCACCGCAGGCGCAGGCCGGCCCCCAGAAGCCGGACTTCTCCGTGGCCACTTACTGCCCTCAGGGCAGAGGTTACAAAAGTCCCCAAGACTGCTTGGGACCCATTCCATCGGCCAGAGTCCCTGGATCCCGCAAAGCCCTGAGGCAGCCTCAGCTTGCATGGAGCGGGGTGGACCCCATCTCCCAGGGGGAGGGGAAGCAAAGAGCGTCAACTGTCCTTCATCCTCTGCACCCGCACCTGCTGAGAGGCCGGGCCGGGCCGTGGAGCCCACATTTGCCTGACTGCAAAACCCTGGCTTTTCTCCTGGATTGCTTTGGCCCCACCAGCATCCGGTGTGTGAGGGCCACAGGGTTCCTGATTGCCAGCAGGGCCGGGGCACCCTGTAAGTAGAGGGACAGCCGCAAGGGGGCTGTGAGGTAACACCCCACAGCGTGTCGGGACGGGACAAAAAGAAGGGCCAGGGCCAGTGTCCTGCTGGGGAAAAGGGACACTGGCGTCATCGCTCATGCAGCGGGGGGCCTAGGGCTTGAGAGGGGACAGTATCTCAGGACTGCAGGGACAGTGCTAATGACCGATGCTAATGAGAGAGAGGAAGCAAGGGGACAGATCGTGTTCTTCAAGGGAAAGAACCAAGTGCCTGGGAGAGAGGCAGAGGGGCCAAGTCTTATTTAAGGTCTTACTTAATTGCTTCCTAAACTTGGCCTTTCTTGGAACCTCAGCCCCACTCACAGGACAGAAGGCACGCGGTGCATATAAATGCGCCATAGTCGTTGTCTTTGCAGCAGTGACCTCGGCAGCTGGCAGGAGCAGGGACACACCCTTGCCCCATGGTCACGTGGAGCGCAAGTCTGATGGGTCGTGGTGTCTGCTGCCTGGGTCTGGAAACTCGGACCCCAGCCTCCATTCTGCCGGCCTGGCCGCCTCGCCCGCTCCTGCTTCGGGCCGCCTCGGTGGGTCTCTTGGAACCAGACATGCCCCCGTGGTCCTCGTTAACATGTATCACGCCTTCATGTTTTCCTGGATTCTCATGTGATTTTTTTTTTTTTGGAAGTTGGGGTTTTATTTATATAAAATTCCAGTAAGGAACCCCCAGACATAGTTAGTGCCTCCAAACCCAAGGGTCCTTTGCCCTATGTCGGAGTCCTTCTTGGATGTGGCAGGGACTCGCCGTCTTTCAGGACTCCCAGGGGGACTGAGCTCCAGCTGCCAAGAGCGGGGACTGACTCGGTAGCACAGCCACCCCTCCCAGTATAATTTCAACATTCCCTGCGATTGGGTTTTTGGTTTTGTTTTGTTTTGTTTTGCGGGGAGGGGAGTTAATGTGGGTTTGTTTGGACTGAACTGTGTCCTCCCCATTAATCATGTGTTTGAGGTCCTAACCCCCCAGATCCCCAGAATGTGTTTCGAGGTGGGGTCTTTCATGACATCATAAACTGTAGGGGAAGAAAAGTCATTTCCCCTACCCTTTGAATTCTTGGCTGAGATCACCCTGTAATAAAAGACAGAGTAACAGGAGGAGGGAAGAAATGGATCTGCAGGATCTCCAGATGAAGGTCGCCCTCAACGTGCCTTGCGGTCCATGGAAGCAAGACATTGCCCCCAAGGACACGGGCTCCTTCCATCACCCCGAGAAATGTGGACGGTGGGCTGTGTCATCCCTGTCAACAGGCCAGCAGAGTAGAGCCCGGAACAAGAAGATGAGGGGCCTTTACACTTGGCTTTGTCTAGAGCCCTGCCTCTCACTCCGCTGGGAAGCCTGCGGGTGACCTTCCCGGGCCTCACTTGGCGAGACTGATGGCTGGCTGCGGGAGGACGTCAGCCTGGAGGTGGCTTTTCTGTCCCTTGAAGAGGAACAAGAAGGCCTGGCCTCCTCGCCCCCCACCTCCCTGAGAGCATGACGGGAGGGCAGGCCTCCACCCTCTCTCCGGAGAGCCGTTTGTGTGGGAGCACCCGAAGGCTGGAGGACAGAGGCTGCACAACGCGTCAGGTGACACCGTTTATGCTTCAGCTATGGCAGTAGTCGGAGTCCTTCAAGGAAGGGAAGTAAAAAAAAGAAGAAGGCAGCAAAATATTGGGAGAGCGGAAGCTGAGAAGAGGAATTTGACCTCCCGCAACTGGAAAGGACTGGAGGTGTCCTGAGGACCCAAGGGAAGAACAGACCGGGGCAAGTCTCCAAGGAAAAGAGGGGAGGCGTTGCAAGGTGCTGAGGCCGTGGGGACGGCCGGGACCGGAGGGACTATCTCCACGTGGAAAGGAGGCTGGAGACCCCAGCCATCGGGGTGGAGGCGAGGGGCCTGGCGCTCCGACGGGGACGGGGGTGTATCCTGAGCTAGAGGCTGAACTTGGACACAGATGTGCTTCTCCTGCAGCGAACAGCCGGATCTTCTGTTTTGCTTCCTCCATAAATATGTCTGTCTGAACATCGACGGGGGAGATTTGGGAATAAAACAGCACAAACAAACAAACCATTGGCTATGGGCATGAAAGGCTTAATTTATTACCAGCCTTTCAACCAACTGAAAATGATTCCCACTTCAGAAGACTGTTTGCTGAAGGAATGTTTTAAAAATGCAATAGATGATCGCAGCTATTGTACCTACTTTTTAGAAAACTTACCCACAGACAGGCAGCTGCTCTGAGGATGTTTTCGTACATGGCTGTCTGTGCAGGTGGAAGTTGGGATGAAGTCACCTGCAATGAGTCTCACGTCCAGTTGGGCCGTTTGGAGAGACGTGCAGACTCTCTTACCTTCTCGTCCTGCTGCCTGGTGGCCCTGGGCCTGGGGTGACTTCCAGGGGACTCTGCAATCTCCTTGTGAAATACTCGCTCTTTCACTGACCCTTCTGGTGTTCTCATCTGTTCCACAAGGCCCACCTGCTGTGGGACCCCGCAGAGAAACACTGTTCGGGCCTTGCTGCCAGCGAAAGCAGCCATGTTCCTGGGGGTGGGGGTGGGGGTGGGTCCTTGCATCTTGGGGATTCCGTGAGGCTTGGAGGTGAGCGCCCCTTCCCTTGCCGCTGGTCACCGGGAAGCATCCGATCGAGCCCGTAGCTCATGTTTAGTAGACGTGGAGCGTCTTCGGGAAAGACTCTGTGGGCTACATGCAATTGTGTTTATTCCTCTTTCCTCATCTATAGCCCCAACCTCTCTCTTTCCTTATGCCCGTAGTGTGGGATGGGTTTTTATAAGCGTCGCCGAATTCTTTTAGACGGATGCTGCCGGGGCTGCCCGGGTGCGGTGCCCAGATCTCCCGTCGAGACCGAAGCCCTCATTCCCCCCACCGCCAGGCGTGCGTCCGGCCTGCAGACCCCTCCCAGCCATGCCCCCACCAGGAGCTGTCCTCTCCGTGTCTCTCACCCAAGGTCATGCCCCTTGCAAAGGACTAGTCAGTGGCAACCTTGCCTCGACTGGGGACAACTCGGCTTCCGAGCCATCACAGTCTGTTTCCCGGGGAACTCGACCAACGGCAGTTGGTGCCAGCAGAGGTCAGAGGACGCAGACTCCAAAGCGGGATTTGGAGCTGGGTCGCCCAACCAGCCAGCAGTCACCCCCTTGCGCGGTGGTAGGCGGAGCCCCGACCGCCCCTGGCATGCGCAGTGTTGCACTGGCAGAACTTGCACGGGGTGGGGTGGGGGGCTGACTGCCAGAGGAAGGCGGGGGCAACATCTGAGGCGTTTGGAAGTTGGGTAAAACTCTCAGAGTTAGACATTATAAGGCTGTCGACGGGACCTCTTGGTATGCTGAGTCGATGTCCTCAAAACCCTAAATTTCCCAATTCCCAGGGCCCTCTGGGCTTGCGCAGTGGGCCCCCCGTACCTTACAACCCAGCCCTCTTCCTTCGTTGAAGAGGATGCAGAGCCTCTGCCTTGTGAGATCAATGCGCGCCGCCCGCCCCCCCACCCAGTCTCCGCCACCACCAAGCAGGGTCTACACCCACCTTGTGTCCCAGCCTCCGGATCAGTATCAGGGCTCAGCCACACCCTGGCCAGCAGGCCTGCCCGGGGAGCAGGGAGACCCCGCCAGGGAGGAGCTGCAGGCTGCGCCAGCTTGTATCAGAGGGCACATGGGGCCGACTTCGGCCGCTGCATTGCGGGCAGAGGCGTAAGGAATAAGGAATATTCCTTGACCACTCCTCCGCTCGACGGGGGAGCACTCGGCCGCCATTCAGGGTGGGCCTTCTTGCTGGAGACCTGGGAGATGACGCTGACGCGTGGTGGCGTGGTTCTTGGAAGGTGGCAGAACGCAAAGGCGTGCCCTGAGTGCAGTACACGTCCTAGGACAGTAGTGTCCGGGGACGGCAGCAGGGAGCAAAAGGCTCTGGGAGGTGGGCACGCCGTGGTAGGCATATGACACACAGCAGCCCCTCGAACACCGTCATCTGGCTCAAAGTCATTTTGTCGTAACGATGACGAGAGAAAAATCAGTGTGGAACCTGCATGTCCTCCTCGGGTCTGCGTGGTTTCCTTGGGGTCCTCCCGCGCCCCGCAGATGGGTCTGGGCTGCTCCAGGCTGGGTGGGTGTGGGTGCCAGTGGCCCCGTGAAGGAAGGGCGCCCTGCTGCGTGCGGTCCCACCTTGCACCCTGAGCTGCAGGGACAGCGCCCCACCTCCTGAGGCCTTGAACTGGAATAAGTGGGTTAGAAAATCATCTTGATTTTATTCATCTCACTGAAATGTATGCATCACTCACATTTCTTTCAATGCGTATAATATTAGAAGTGTTTGGGGTCTTTATTGAGAACTTTGGTGTTTCTTTTGTGACCAGCAATATGCCATAGAAACTTAACTGTCGCTTATTAGCTGAAAATTGATTTCATTATATTGTACCTCGTTTCCCTTAAACCCAGTGGGTTCTCAGTTTCCAAGATCCCGTTGACCACACTGAGGACTTCCTGTATGTAAGAGTGTCGACTAGAAAGGTCACCATCTGACGGTCCCAGTGGAGGGCTTGGAGGACACTCCACACACTGAGGACCCTGGGACAGGGCAGCAGCCTTGGGGAGGACTCCTCAGTCACTGTGGACCCGTCACGCCATGGTTGACAGTGGTTGCCCTTCCGGAAGGGGCGTCTGAGCTCACCTCGACACTCCTCACAGCCCATTGTCGAGCTCTCTCTGAACACACAGAGGGTGGGCATCGTGGCCGGCCCCCCTGTGGGGGCCGTGGCCTCCCAAGGCATTGTCCAGAGCTGATGGACCAAGCTGTGACCGCTTCACCCCCCCCCTTTGTCTCATGTCCCCTCCGAAACCCATCTTCTAACCAATCTGGGAATTCTCATGTCTCTCTCACCCTCTTTTCGTCTAAAATTTTAGACTCAACCGGCCCCTGTGTTCGTTGCAACTGATGAAACCCAAAACCAGGGGTCAACACATGGTAGAGATAACTTTCGGGAGGCAAATGTCTGCACTTGATTTAGACTCAGGCTGCGTTAACACAATACCGGCTGGCTGAAAATGGCGGGGGTGGGGGGAGAAAGAAAGAGAAAAAAAGAAAAGCAAAAAGAGCTTTAAAAGAGGCTCTTTCAAAATAACACGGCCCGTGGTTCCGTCGGAGCCTACGGACTGTGGCGTGAGTTTTCTGTTCAGACAAAGGCCATGGTTGGGGTCCCTCGTGGCCTTGTCCTCTCTTGTCTCTAGCTCTCCACTCGCCTTTCCCAAGACCGACGTCCCTGCCCTTTAATCATTTTTATTGCTTTTCCCTGGACCATCTCTAGGTCTTGACATCTCTCTTAAAATGCAGAGGCCGCAGACTGGGTAAAGAACGCTAATGAGAAAGGGAATAATATGGAGTCCATTAGGGGGATTAATTCCTGGCCCCCGCAGATGCTGCTAATTCATCCCAGCTTTGAAAGGCACGTCCAGGAAGCCCCCTCGCGTGCAGACCGAGGTCCTCCACGGCCCGTGGTGCTTTCTTTGCGGCCTCGCTCCCCGGCCCACCATTCTGCTGCTCAGAGCTCAGTGTCGGGCTTTTGCTCCTGAGCAACCTACCTGGCCCAGTGCATCCATCTGCTTTGCGCAGAGCTCTTTTATTTTAAATTTGGCCTGGAGTTTTACCTCCCTTAACGTTCCGCAGACTCCGCATTGCTTCATCTAGCTCAGGAGCTAACAAACTCAAAGACGCCGGGCGCCCGGCGTGGTGTTTGGAGACGCAGCACAGAGGATGCTCGGAGTGCCTCGACCTGTCCAGGCCGTGTCATCTTGGGCTGACCCACCCCCTGCAGCAGCAGGGGGCCTGGCCCCACACGCAGCCCGACATGCCGCTTCTGGCGTGGTGTAGCCCCACGCCAGGCAGCGGAACCCTGCCATGCTCATGACCTCAGGGCTGGTACAGGAGGGACCACTGCAGGGGTGTAAAAACCACATGGTGACAGGCAGCACTTGGCACTTCCTTACTCTGACATTGCATGAGAGCACGGAGCATGGCTCTCGGCTGTGACTAAGGGAAGACCTGAGTGCGTGTGGGTGTGTGTGTGTGTGTGTACGCAACATAGGCAGTGGTGGCTTCACCTAATACACTGTATGGAGTTCTCTGCTAAGTAAAGCAAGATGTTGCTTGGAGAATGCAGACACTGGCTGGGGCGGGGCTTTCCCGAGTGGTGGTCTCAGGGGCTGGGGAGCAGTCAGGTCACGGGTGAGCCTTGCCAAGGCTGTCGAATGCTGCACTGGGGCTCGGGCTCGGGGCCAGAAGCCTTCCCCCTCACCCATGCCCCTGGCCTCCTGCCAGCGGTGGGCCTTACCGTCATTCCACCTGCGTTTTAAAAAAGGACTTGGCATGCTTATTGCGGAGGTTGCCGTGAGGACCAAGCGAGAGTGGATGGAACGGGGCTTTATATACGAAAAGGTTTCTACAGTAGGACGCGGAGCTTTTGCATCAGCTCAGATTAGGCTTGGTGGCACATAGGAGAACAAAACCCCTCCGCCAAAGACTTCCTTCTCGTGCAAAAGCTCAGGGGTGTGTTCCCGGGCCGTGGTGGCAGTTCCACGAAGGTATCAGCCTCCTGGGCTGCTTCCAGTTTTGCTACATGTGGCCTGATCCTTATGGCCCAAGGTGGCTCCCAGGGCTCCAGCCATCACATCCTGGTGTCAGACAGCACAATGATGGAGAAAGGAGGCCATGTGCCTCTCTCATTAGGGGACTTCTTGGAAGGTGCACAGAACAACTCCATTTGCACCCTGTTGACTAGGATTTAGTCACTCCCCTCACACATTGCAGGGGAAACTGAGGAGTGGGGTGTCTGGGCAGCAGTGTGTCCGCTGGGGTCCAGTAGCGGTGGTGCTGTGTAATACTCAGAGCCAGCCTCTAGCTGCCTTGCACACCCTTCAAAGGAAGGTGGGCGCTGCCCGGTGGGCAGGTCAGCCCTTCCCAGTGGGGACCATGGCAGCATGTCAGGGTGGACAAGAGACATTTGAGAGGAAAAAGCATCCCGGGGCTGAGTGCCCTTGAGACAAGCAGGAGCCCAGGAGCCAGGGAGGCCCTGCCAGTGGAGAGCACTTAGCGCCGTGACGGTGTCAACGCACGCTTTGAGTCTCCACGGGTGGTTTTGCGACGTGCTGGCCGTGAGCATGTAGTCCGTGGAACACTTGATGGCGTAAGGCACGGTGGGCCGTGCCGCTCGGGGACGTGGAGAGCCGTGCGGGGGGCTTTCAGCTGCCGAGTGGCCAGGTGTGGTTTAGAAAGAGCACTTCGGGAGCCGGGGAACAGGACAGCGTCCCACAGCCGTGGACCGAGGGCCTCCTCCTCTAGTCAGCTTCCATCGCCGTCTTCAGGAGAAGCCTGTGCCACGGCTGGGCTCCGGGGCCGCCGGTCTGCCTATTTTCTGTGGACAGTCGCGCCGCCTCCCCTACTAAGGAATGAGATAATGGAGGGCAGACCGTGTCGCCTGTTGTGCCCCAGTGGACACACTCCGAGATCGCTGTATCCGAGTGGTGTGAACACCGACCTACCTACCATAGTGCGCAACGGCTCCGCTCCTCCGGGGCTGCCCTCCCGCTCTCCTCCTTTGTGCCGTTATTACCGTAGAACGACATCTTTTTACATGTGTGTGTCCATCAGCATGGACTTACAGTTACAACTCGTGCCGTCTCGTTTTAAATCAGCTGGGAGAAACCAAGAGTTATGAACAGAAACAGACTCATCCTACATGTTATGTCTGCCTATAGACAGAAGTGCTTTATCTCACTGAGCTTCGCTTACTGTACTTTTCAGGTGCTGTGTCGTCGTCAGCATCGAGGCAAGACCTTGGACCAGCAAAGAGATTGTGACTCGCTAACGGCTCAGATACTGGTAGGAATTGTATAGTAACAAACTGGTTTTAAAATTAATGTATGGAACGTATGTATGTTGTTGTTTTAAATACTGTTACATACTTAATAGACCATGGTGTTGTATAAACATAATTTTTATGCGCCCTGGGAAACGAGAATGTCTGTGACTTGCTTTATTGTGACATTCACTTGACGGTGGTAGTCTGGAACCAAAGCTACCATTATCTCTGAGGTAAGTCTGTCCTTACCTTTCCTGGTATACATTATGTTTTTTGCCTGGGGATACAGAATTATTTTCTAATGTCCTTTCATTTCAGTCTGAAGGACTCCTTATAGAGCAAGGCTAGTAATAAATTCAGTTTTTGTCTGCAAGGGAATGCCCTAATTTCTTCTTATTTTTGAAGGATAATTTTGCTGGATATAGAATGTTTGGCTGACAGTTTTTTTCCTGTTGGCACTTTGAATATATCATCCGGTGTCTTCTGGCCTCCGTGGCTTCTGATGAGAAATCAGCTGTCAGTCTTCTGGCCACTGAAGTCACTTGGTTTGCTTCGTGGTCAGCTGATTGGACAGAGATTTCCTTAAATTCCTGGGGCCAGTAAATCTCTAAATCAGGTCAAATACAAATAGACTTGCAAGTAAACTCTTCCAGAAAACCACCAGACAGGTCTGACCAGACACGCGAGGGCATCCTTGAGTGAGGTGTTGAAATATCTCCAACCCCATTTCCTCTGCGTGGCGTCTCCAAGGCCGTGCGGGGAAGGTGGATTGTCACTTCTCGAGGCTGCCGCAGAGTGGGGAGTGAGCCGTGGAACTCAAGCAAGTTAAAAACCACGAAGCTCCCTGTTCTTAGCTTCAAAAAACAAAACAAACAAACAAAAAAAACATGCTTTCCCAGTGGCAACAGGCCTTAGATGAATTTCCAGTTTTGACAAAAGTTAACACTGTCAATTTTGTCCACTTTCTGGTTTCTTCTCCAGGGAAGAGAATGTTTGGAAGTCTTTGCTTTAACATTTATGCTGACTTCACTCATCAATCTTTTTAAAAAAGAAATTAGTCACTAAAACGGTAGTCATAATAGTTACCAAAAGACCATTGTTCTCTGGAGTATGACTTTTTGGGTCCACATCCGGGCTCTGCCACTTCCTAGCTGTGGCCTGTGGCCTGTGGCCAGTCACTTAACTTCTTTGTATCCCAGTGTTCTTTTAGGAAGTGGGCCTATTAATGATACTCATTTAATAGGCGGGTGGCAGCCACCTAAAATGAACGGATATATGCAGAGTTCTCATAAGGACACTTAGCACCACACAAGGACTTGGTGAATCTCGGCGGTTACGGCTGTTCCTTGGGGTCCTCCCCACGTGCCTGAGCTGGTGATAGGCCAGCTTCTCAAGTGACGTTGAGAGAATTGTGTACTGAAGTCACAGAGGTAACCAGTGATTGGCACAACCAACCTTGCCGAGCCGTTGGGAGGACCAGAGATGGTAAATGTACAACTTTCGGCCTGTGCCGTGTAGCGGCTCATTAAATAGGATGTGCCCCTACGAAACATGGCTCCAGAGCCTTCCCCGTAGTGGTGAACAAACAGCACGTACCTCCTCGCGTACCCCATGCATTCGTTTTTGAGGTGGATGTGTGCATGTGGATCCGAGCGTACCCAGGAGCTGGCGTGAGAGTTTTGGCGAAACTTCCCTCTGTCTGACAGCTGGGTTTGGGCAAAGCTCGAAGACTCGGGGCAAGAATCGGCTGCGGTGGGCCCTGGGCCAGGCTGTGGCCACACGGGCAAGTGAGGGCAGCTTGCTGGGCAGCCTCAGACACACCAGAGACGACTGTCCCGTCCGAAGGCCCGAGGGTGGGGGAGGAAGCAAGTGAGAGGCCGTTCAAAGCACAGTGACCGGGTTGAAAGACGTCGGTCATGAGTGACTGAAAATGGAGCAGGTGGCCTGCATGTATACCAGCTGTGCATTACGGCCGATTTTATTGCCAGTTTATAATGTCGTCCGTGGTTATTTTACAGCGGTTTTCTTTTATTCCTGACGTCGCTGTAAATCTTGCCATAAAATGGCTCTAATGCAGCAGAATGGCCGTGAAGTGGGGCAATTTCAAGGACCCGTCGATTGCAGTGGGATGGCAGGAGGCTGAGGAAGCCGAATGTCCCCTCCTGAACTAGATTTCCTGGGCTCAGGTCAATTTAAGTGCGAGGGAGAGCGGGCAGCACTTCCAGGACGCGTCCACCAGGTGGCACCATCGGAAACATTTCTGAAAAGGCCCCTTTCTCCAATTAGGAGCCTGCAAACCTGTTGTTTTTAGAGGAAACAATACCCGTTTATTTGTGAATGGAGAGCACTTGTGTGCTATTTGTGTTTTTCTTTGTACTCTGTGTGTGTGTGTGTGTGTTGTAGTTTTAAACAAGGAAAGACCCTTTTCTCAAGAGATACAACTTCAGCTTGGCCAGATTTTGTCAGGGCCGAGGTTGAGCTCAGCCTCCCGGGGTTGGGGATGCATTTATCTACCTTCTGGTTAAAATGAATATACCTGGTGTTTTCTTCCCTTTTCTTAGCCTAGGACTATGTAAGCCAGTGCTTTGGATTTTCTTTGTCACCTCTGCCAAGAAGCGAGGGACAGCACTAAGTGACCCCACTGCAGCGTTACGAGATTGTGACTCTAACACACGTGGTATCTGTGTACCGACTATCAAGGGTTACATACTCTCAACAGCCCGCTCTTCCACGCCCCCACTCCTGACCCACCATGACACTTTTCATAATATTAACAAAATCAGAAAAAAAGTCGGATACCGAGAAGAGCGTTTGGAGGCAGGAATCCCACGGGCCGGGTTTTCCACTCACGGGCCCCCCGCGTGCGATGGCGTAGGTCAGGCACCGCAGCTGGCAGGGGTGGCAGGGGACCTCCCTGCCTTCCTGGGCAGGCTTCCCTCTGACCCCTGCTTCCAGGGCCCAGCCTCACATCACTGTGACCACGCCCCTGAGCCCAGGATGTCCGAGCTTCCCGTCGTCCACAACCATCCCTGAGGCCTCGCGGGAGCTGCAGGGTGGCAGTAGCCGGATGGAGTTGGCTCTGACCCTGGGGTCCACAGTCCCTTCATTTGAGGATCAGAGAGAACTTCCGGGCATCTGCCCCCCCACCCCCTTGGGTTCCTGCCCTTCTGCCCAAGGTCCCAGGGCTCTACTGGGCCAGCTGGGCCCCTCGCCCACCCTCTCTTCTCCCCTGTGGCCCCCTCTCCTTCTCTTTATCCCCGTCACGGAACCTCCTCAGAAACTCCTCTCCTCCCCTTTTCGGCACTTGGGGAAGTCAGGCCTCCGGGCGCAGTCCGGCAGCCCACAGTCTCACAGTGACTCGTCGTACTGGAACCTGCCTTGTCTTTCCTCAGCGGAATAAAGGAAAGTTGCGGTTCCCTGCATCATGTTGGAGGTTGAGTTTTGTTTGCGGGGTTTGGGAGGGAATGAACCTCAAGGCCCCTTGGTGTCCCTGCCCCCGCCCCCTCCCCGGGCCCTGGGAAGACTGCTGAGCCCCCAGGAAGCATTTTTGAAACAACCATGAGACCGCGGCTTTTAATATTCAGTGTCAATGACTGCTGTTTCTTCCCTCTGCTCCTCCTCCTCCACAACTTTAAGCGTTCACAGGGGAATAAAATCCCGTGTGAATTTGCTCTCTGGTTCACAGTCAGGAGGCAGGTGTAACGCACGTCTCAGAGGGGTTACTTTGTGTGCTTCGTGTACCCATTTGTCCTTTTCAGGGTAGAATGGGTTCATTGAATCTGTCTTAGAAGATTAAATTATTTCATTCACTCCCATTGCGAGGGGACACCAGGCTTCTCATGACAATGTCACCAGTGAAGCGGAGCCCCGGCTTGCGCCTGCTCTCTCCTCAGGTTCCCCACGGCCACACGCTGGAACCTTGCGGGGCCAGGGACAGACACAGAGCTCGCACTGATTTAGAAAAGATCGTGCATAACCCGCCCATTCCTCTCCTCACCCCAACCAGGCAAGACTGTTGCAAATCATGAGCGTGTTATTTAGCCGTCCGTCCGAGTAATGAAACCAATAGCGAAGAGGTGCTGGGGACGCAGGATTACTGAAGACAGAGTGATTTGTCAGGGCATCTGCGTGGGTTGGCATGTTTTTCCAAGCTCCTGTTTTAAAACTGAGTGTCATTCAAACGGATCGTTGAAACGAATTATTTTTTGTAATGCATTACGCGTAACCTGGAAAGTCAAAATAGAAATGCCCACTGAGCGCGTGAGTGGCGGGGCAGGGGACGAGGCTATAAAAAGTACACCTGTCGTATCCTCTTTAGGTTCTGGGTCCACGCCTGGGCTGTCTTCCCAGTGACTGGCTTTCACCTACCCCTCCGTCTCCTCTCACCTCAAAACTGAGCTGGGAAGCGGAGCATCTAATTAAGAGCGCGTTCGTACTTGAAATCTGTCTGCCCCGTGGGGAAAGATAAGATTGTCACTCAGCATTTGGGATGGATAATGATATTAAATGCTTTTCCCTGTCGGCGCCGTACTTGAACCTGGGCCCCGTCTGAATCTGCAGAAACCGCATAGCATCTTTGAAGGGTGGTGGCGGGGCATGTTCCCAGGGACTCGGTGGCAGGGTCGCCTGAGTATTTTTTTTATTATTATTACCCTTTTCACTCTCTTCAGAAAACAGAGCTTTCATAACCACTTGTATTTCCCATAGTAAACTTAAGATATCACATCGATTAAGGACGGATTTACGTAGAGTGAAATCCACTCCTCTGGCATTCCTTTCGGGGCATTCAGTTCGGTTGCCGAGCAATCACTGCGTCACCCCACATGGTCCTTCTTGCCCCTGTGCAGCCAATCCCCTTCGCCCCTCCCCAGCCCCCCAGTAGCCACTGTATAAAATGGCGCCTTACAGCATGTAGCCTTTTGCAGCTAGCTGCCTTTACTGTGCATGATGCTTGTGAATGCATCCATGCCGTTTTAGTGTCCTTCCCTCCTTCCTTCTTTCCCCTTCATACCTGCCCCACCCAAAGCAGACGGTGCATGTTCCAAGAAGATGTCACATTTAGGCCGCTCAGTGATCCTCCGCCCCAGGCTGAAGGGCGGGGACGTCTGCTGCCCCCAGACGCTGTCACTGGTTGCTCCAAACAGAGACCTGCACCCGCCTCCCCACCCCCTGGTGGAGCTCACAGTGTGCCGCGTGGTCCTGGAGGGGTTCCAAGGCCCCCCCACCGCCCGTGCTCCGGTGCTGAGGACAGACGTCCCGCGGTCAAGCGTGAGTCCCTTGCAGCGTGCGCCGACTTCCCACAGCCCTCCTGTGAGCCCCGCCCCGGCCTCGCACTCGGCAGCTTTTCCTTCGCGGACGGTTCTGCCCCCAGCGCGAAGAGACTGCCGTTTTCACATTTGAAGGCTGGCGAGTCACATGTGGTGCTCCACCTGTGCTGGTTCTACCCTCTCACCCCTCGCCATATTGGCTGTTACGCTGGGTGAAACGTGGTATGGCAGCCGGCATCGCGCCCTCTGTGTGACAGGCGGTGGCTGCAACCTGCTGCACTCCCAGATCTATGGGGAGACCCACCTCGACCTCAGGAGAGCTCCTCGGTAAAGCAGGGTGCCCCATAAATTGGGCAGGAACCATTCGGCCTGGTGGGACGTCTGCAGACTTCCTCTCTCCGCATGTGATCCATCCTCAGAACCCCCAGCCGTGGAAGCGCCTAAACACGTCTGCTGGGAAAACCGCCCCGACCTCTCTTGTCCTTCTTTGAAACTCCCCCCACGCAGCATATTGTGCCACGTTGTCCATTTGGGGGACCGACAAGCCCGTAGAGGCTATGCCTGTGTCTGTGCCCGCCTCGAGGTCCCTGGGGGCTTGGCAGAGAAATTTCAGCATTTGGTGAACAGTAGGCACAGCTCAGAACTTGAGGCCGGAAGCCCTGGCACTGCCTGGCTTGATGACCTTGGGCACGTTGGGACGGAAGCTCCCAGTGGCGGACTAGTCGGCAGGGCAGGCACAGAGCTTTGCCGTCCGGCCAAAGGATCGGCCTGGGTGCTGCCGCAGGCGGGGCCGAGGGCTGAGACCTCTGAGGAGCCTGCGGGGTCCATGGCAGCGCTTCTCCGGGGCAGAGGAGCTGGGCCGGCTGGTGTTAACCTTGGCTGCGTTATTCCTGGACCTGTGCCTGGGAGGTGACCCGGTGTGCGCGGAAACGGTCCTGGGAACTGTGGCATTCCCAGGATCAGAGCTGACAGCAGAAAGTGACCCGAAGCAGGGAAATGCGGGAAATGAAGCCCCGGGGACAGGTTGGGTGGGGCTCCGTTGGCGGGAAGCCATGCCTGCCTCTCTCTCGGCCACACCCAGGATGAACGGACTCCGGCCTGGCCGGCCTCTGCGCCTTCCAGTGCGCAGGCCCCTGGGGGAGTGAGCCAGGGCTCCGCAGCAGTGTCTTCTCAGGCTTCCAAGACTGGGCCTCTCTCCTTGCACACGCAAGTGCCACTTTGGGAGCCGAGGAAGGGCACTTTGGCTTGCACACGCAGATGAGTAGAATCGAGCAGGGGGGCCGAAGAGCGGGCTGTTAAAGAGGCACCCCGTCCTTCTCTTCAGTGCAGGGCAGCAGGGGCTTGAGAGAAGCAGCGGCTTCTGGAAGGAGGAAAGGCAGCAACCTGATGCGCTTCTTCGCTCACGTGTGCTGCCCATGTCTCTGCCTCCACGGGACTCTCCAAGACGGGCTTTATCCGAGAGTCACCTTGGCTGAAATGGCACACAGGGGTGCGGAGTCCCATGTGGCTGTGGAACCTCTTCTGCCTGTGGGCGGTGTGACGTAGTCATAAATGCCGTCAGTGCCAGTGGGTGCACACTGCCCGTCCCTGGGGCCCCCGTAAGCTGCGGGCTAAAAACCCAGAGTGATGCCAGATACCACTGCATTTTTGAAAATAGAAATTTCTTTATTATTATTATTGATTGATTGATTTTAGAGAGAGGGAGGCGGGGTGAGAGAGAGAGAGAAAAACACTGGTTTGTTGTTCCCCTTGTTCACACATTCTTTCATTGATTCTTGTATGTGTCCCGACCGGGGATCGAACCCACGACCTTGGCCTATCAGGATGATGCTCTACTTGGCCAAGGCGAAAATGGAAGTTTCTGTGCTGCCCCCTCCTCCAGGCTCCTTCCAGGGTTCCCCCTTCCCAAGTGGCACCCAGACTCCGGAGCCTTTGGCTCGCCTGGAGCGGCCTGTCCCTGCGGCTGCAGAGCCCATTCCGGCCCAGGCCCCGCCCCTCCAAGCCGTGCTCCTCCGGACACTGGACCGTTTCCAGGGTGCCTGGGGCTGTCTGCCTACACGAGCCCTCAGCGACTCTTTCTCTGGCCTGTGCGGCTCAAAAAACAAAAGGCGCTCTCCCCGTCCCCCCACCCCCATGAGTTTCTGGAAAATTCTCCATGTATGCATTCACGTTCCTGGCCAAGGCGTTGCTATTTCTGCCTCTCCCCAGGCCCCGCCCATAAGGAATGCCACGGGCCCCGCAGGAGGGGCCTGTCTTTGCCCTGCCCAGGTTCTTCCTGGGGGACGTCAGCGCGGCAGGCCAGCTGGGAGATGCGGGGCCGGGTGAGGGCGCGCAGCGTGGGCAAGGACAAAGGAACACCTCACTGTACGGAGCACCTCACCACAGCATCTCTCGCCTTCCACACTGTGACGTCACTGCACACCTGGGAAGGGTAGGCGCTCCTGCTCCTCCCCAACCCCCGACTGGAAATTCAAAACCCCCCTCCTCTGACCCCCACCCTCCCAGCTCTGTGACTCTGGCCATTGCACCCCTACTTCGACCTCCTGGAACTTCTCCGTTGGGGGGCAGCCGCTTTGCCTCTTTAAAAGTCTTGGTGTTGCATCTTGCACGGATTAGCCGGAAAGAATTCCAAACGTGCATTCCGACCGAATGTCATGGCGATTTTAGGCTGTTGGGAAATACACCCTCCGTGGCATTTCCTGTATTTGTCTGTGGTTGGCCTGAAAATAGCCAGGAGGGTTTCACTAGAAAACAGAGGACTCTGACCACAGCAGAAAGAACAGAAATTGCCTGAGAAATTCCCAGATCTCTCTGCAGGGCCCGAAAGATCTCCCTGCTTCCTGCTGTGCCCGACAGGAGCGCGAAGGCGGTGCCAGCCTCCAGACCCGCAGGCCTGGCGAGGAGACACAGGGCCAGGCGAAGCTAGTTTTGTCTTGTCCTAGAAAAGAAACAGTTGGTTCCTTTTTCTTTTACTTTTCCCCTCCAAAGTTCTTCCAACCCAAGACCCTCTTGGCCACACAGGCCCACAAATCATCCCATGCCGCAGCCCTGACTGTCCTGCCTCCACACCTGCCCCAGGCATGTGAGAGCTCTGAAGAACGGGGCGGGGGGTGGGGGGCTTGCCTTGTTACCCACTGTGTCCTCTAAAACAAACCCCACCCATCGCTTAGGAGGCATTCATTAAATGGTAGTCGCTTGAATAAATCAAACTGACATGCACCGTTTCTTCACTGGACTTTTTTTGTTTGACGCTTTTGTGCTCTGCCTGAAGCCCGAGCGTCCACCACATCGGCTTCTCGCCCTCAACTGTCGCCACCCATTCCTGGCGCCCGCGTCTGTACCCCCTTCCGCATTTACGCTGTGGGGGGCCAAAAATGCCCAGTTAGTTTAGACGTGGACTCTTGATCCTTCCAGAGAGACAAGGTTTTCCAGGGTGTGTTGAAGGAAGACATGAGTAAGTAAAAATGTGGACCCTTGCTGGGGGCCGACAGCACATTTAATTCCTGGTTCGATGTGCTTATGGTCTTCCTTCCTCGCCGGTCTGTGAACTCAGTAAGTGTGGGCCCTCTTTGTCCCTCCCTGCGGGAGAGGCAGTTTCTTCCCATTGTCACAGAGAACGAACCTTAGATTCACAGAGAAAAGCCCTTTCCCAAGGCCACACAGCCAGAGAGCAGACACCAAGGGTTCAAGGTCAGCGATGCCCAATTCCAGGAAGATGTTCCTGGAATATCTCTCAGAAATTGTTTCATGAGAATAATTTTAGCTTCAGGAGAAAGACTAGACGCTGTTTTTCGGCCTTTCCAATTACCTGACAAGCCCAGTGTTAATCAGCTGAGTCAGAGCCGATAACCTTAGGACGTCCTGGGCCCCAAACCACCCTCTGATGAAATGATGAAAGGACTCTGAGGCTAATTAACAAACCTGGAAGCATCATGTGAGCCCCCGGGATGCCTTTGCTTCTGGGCCACCCCACACCTTCCCCAAATACGAAAGCAAGTAATTTGCAAAGCCCTTGCGTCTGTGGAGCGGCTCTGAGAGTCACGGACATGTATGATTAGCCTAAAATTAATTCCTGTTGGGGAAGCATTATTCCCACCTCTAATGAGGTTTACGGAGCAACTCGTACAGAAGGAGGAAGGCGGACACGCGTCTTCCCCTCCAGATGAAATGTGCGTGGGATGCAATTTTCAACACAAAGATTTATGCGTAGGATCAGGTGTTTATGGCAACTGGTATGAGGAACGTTTCTCTCGGTGATTTGAGACTTGGAACGATTTATGACAGTATAAATGGGCCTCTTTGGTGTGTTTCCATGTTTTCCTTTATGGGAAGTTCTGTGCGTGGAAGGCGATTATGACAACTTTAACCTCTTAAATTAAGTGTCCTTAACTGAGCTGTAATTTGTATCATCCATCCTATTTATAAACTTAAATGGAACAGGAAAAGAAAAGAGAGTCACATATGGAAATCATTTATTTCAATTACAGAAAAATAACCACCCATAATCCTTTTACCTATGGACAAAGGGAGTTAACTGAGTTATGTATTTCCTTTTAGACTTCTTTTAAATAACTTTGTTATTTAGCCAAAATCACACAATATATAGAAATTTGCATCTTGTTTTCCCCATATATAATAATAATTTACATGCTTTTCTTTACTAAAAATTCTTCATCAGTGTCATTTGAATATTTCCACAATATCCCGTTGTATGGATGTGCCATCATTTACTTAACCGTGGCCTTGATGTTGGATTTTATGCTCTTGCCAGTTTTTCACTTTTGTGAATAATGATGCAATTCATATCTTTATACGTCTTGCTTTTATTTTTAACTTATTTTCATTGCCTTACTAAACACGGGAAAACTCAGCCAAAACAAGTTTTGGCCAGATAAATTTTAGGTCCCAGATAAATATTTCTGAATAAATTTGATAAATATAACTGCCAGCCTAGAATTCTATCCAGGAAAAACATCATTTGAAAATGAAGACAAAATGAAAACATTCTCAGAAAAACTGAAACAATTTGCTGCCTTCAAGCACACACTAAAAAAAGTACTAAAACACTTCCCACGGGAGAATGAGGGTTACCTCGGGTGGAAATGTGGAAATGGAAGAAGAGATAAAGAGAAAATAAAAATGTAAATATGCAGGTAAGTCTAAATGAATATTGACTACACAGAATGACTTAAAGTACATGAAGAACAAATACGTAAAGGAAAACACAAAAGATGGGAATGAGATCATCAATTTAAATTTTGTGAAGTTCTTGTTTTATCTGGGAAATGATCCAAGCCCTTATTTCTTTTAGACTCTATCAAATTAAGGATGTTTGTCCTAATCATTTCGTAACCATTAAAGGAAAAGTTAATGTAATTAACAAGGTAGGAAAGAAAGAACTAGAAAATAATTTTAAAATACTCTGTTCAAAAAATGTCAAGAAAGACATGTAAAGGAATATAGAACATTTATGACAAGTAATAAATAGTAGATAACACCCCAAATATATCAGCAATTATATTAAATGTAAATGGACTAAATTAAAAAAGAAAACCTCTGAAGCTGAATAAGTAACACAAAGAAACACCTTAGCTCTAAGGACAAAATCAAACTAAGTTCAAACACGAATAAAAAGGAGCGTGGTGTAATTCTGTGTTCCAAAATAGACTTTGAGGCAACAGGCATTCCTGGAGAGAAGGAAGGGCATTTTGTAGTGATAAAAGATCAATCTGCCAAAAAGATGTCATACTTCTCAACTGTATGCACTCAGTAATGTAGCAGCAAAGTAAATAAAGCAAAAAACTTGTGAATTAAAAGAGAACAGTTGATCGCTGTGCAGTCATATTGGGTGATTTGGGCACGTTCTCCATAACTGCTGGGACGAGCAAACAGAAGCAAACCATTCAAGATGCCTAAAATCTGGGCAGCCTGGTTTACCAGTGAGTAGCCTTCAGCTTCAGAATGTTCATGGCTTTCAGGAGGACGTGGACCGTGCTAGCAAAACTGGCTGTATGCCGGGCCATGAGTCAAGTCCTGACAAAATCCCACGTATTGAATTAATATAGCGAAATAAAGCTAGAAATCAATTACGAAGTTTGCTAGCAAACCATCGAATATTTGAAAATTAATGTATGTCGAAATAATCCGTGAATGAAGATGAAATCCTAATGAAAAGTGAAAGTTATTTTAATTATGCAACCATAAAAATGTGATACACTAAAATGAGTGAAAGGCTGTTAAAGTCGTCCTTAAAAGTGTATCCGAAAAGAAGACAGGCTACAACTTAATCATCTGCTCATTTTCTTGATTGTTTCCAGAGCAGAAATTTAAAAAGCCCATCAAGTTAAACCCAGAGAAAGGAGAAAAATGGTCATAATTCTGATTGCAGGAATTAGTCAAATGTAGAACAAATACACTTTAGAAAAATGACAAAGCTCAACCAGTTCTTTGAAAAGTTAAACCTTTAGGAGGAATGGTTAAGAGATAACAGATGCATGTGACCAGTATGAGAGACACAAAAGTAATTACCACAGATTCAAAGGACATCCGAAAAATAACAACAGGATATGGTGAACAACTTTATCTCAGTAGAATTTTAAAATACAGGTGAAATGAGAAATTTTCTAGAAGACCACGATTTGCCAAAATGGAAACAAGAAGGCAGTTTCTAAACATCGAGATAATTCTATATTGACTGAATAAATCTAATCTGTAATTAACAAAATTCCCACAAGGAGACCTCCAGGCATAGCTGGTAAATTCACTGGTAAATCCTTCCAAATATTTAAAGAAGAAACAACACCGATCGTGAATAACTTCTCCAGAAAATTAAAAAAATAAAAAATAAAAAACACCGTGTACCATCTTATGTATTATCTTGTCCTTTGAGGTCAGTATCACCTTGAAACACAACATGAACATTTATAAGAAAGAAAAATTATACATCGAGCTCAAGGACATACATACAAAATTTTAAATAGTCTTAGTGAAATAAACCCAGCAATGTATAAAAAAGACAATATGTCACCTTGAAGTTGGGTTTATTCCAGGAATATAAGATTCATTTTACATTAGAAAACCAATCAGTGTGTTTCAGCACATTGACAGAATAAAGGAACCCAATGATATGATGATCTCAATAGGCCCAGAATCAACGAATTTGATAAAATCTGTTATCCACTGCTAATAAGGCTCAGCAAACAAGAAGTCGAAAAGGAAAAAAGGAAACATCTTCAAAGTGCTAGTGAGCAGCTCAGAAACTCCGTAGCAAAAATTATACTTTCTGGTGCGATATGGAAAGCATTTTCCCAAAGATTAGAAATAGGAAAATATTTATTATCATCATTTCCATTCCTTGCTGTAGTGGTTGTCCTGGTGAGGAGTCCAAGGCCAAGGGCCTGACCCGTTCGCTTCCGGGCGAGGACTCTTTCCCAGTGCTTGCAGAAACCCGCCTCCCAGCTGTGTCCTCAGGTGGCAGAGAGGGACCAGGGCTCTGGTGTCTCTCCTCATAAGCACACCAATCCTGTTAGCATTAGAGCTCCACCCTTAAGACCCATTCCACCTGAATTACTCCCTTACCCTACAGACAGGTACGCTGGGGTCAGGCGGGCCTCCAGGTGAGAATGTGGGAGAGACACGACTGATTCGGTTTACAAGGGTCTCTCTCCTCCAACCCGGCGGCGTGTGCCTCTGACCCACCTCCTTGTGAAGGGACCAAGCCCCTCTGGGAAGCCCATACGGGCGGCTCTCCCTGGAAAACCCAGGAGTTTCCTCAAAGCACCCAGTCACACGGCTTCGCTTAAGTTAGTAACTTTAAGTCAAAAGTAACAAATACACGTTCATTTAACCGGTCAGCAGGCCTAGAGCAGGAGGAGATGAGGAGGTGGCTGCTTGGCAGGTTGGCGAGGCAAGGAACTGGGGGGCTTCCCAAGAAGGAACCCTTATCTTGGCTATTCTGAGTAGTAGTGCAATAGAGCTCAGGCGTACCTACGTCTTTGCAAGTAAGGGTTTTCAAATGGTACGGCAGATACCCGGAAGAGCCGGGGGGCCCGGGTTCTGAGGCACCCCCAGACCGTTTTCCATAGCGGCTGCACTAATTCCCCTTCCCACCATCAGCGGATGAGGGTCCCTTTTTCTCCACATCCTCCCAACCCTTGTTATTCCCCGCTCCACAGATGACAGTCCTTCTAACAGGGCTGAGGTGGTGTCTCATCATGGTTTTGATTTGCGTTTTCCTAGGCGCGAGTGAAGTTGAGCATCTTTTCATGTGTCCGTTGGCCATTTGTATGTCCTCTTGGGAAGAGTGTCTCGTCAGGCCCTCTGCCCAGTTTTAATCGGTTGGTTTGTTTTTGTTGTCGTCGTCGTGGTCGTGGTTGAGTTGTGCACAGTTTGCACACTAACTCCTTACCGCAGGTACCGTTCACCAGTGTCCTCCCCCGTCCGGCCGCCGCCCTTTTGTTTTGTTGGAGGGTTCTTTGGCTGTGCAGAAGCGCACAACGCAGTACATAGCTGATGGGTTACAAAACCCACACCTGCCGAGTATGTAGCATTAACCAGTCTTACCCCTGAAAAATTTGATTTTTAAGAATTTTTAAAGAGAGGGAACCCGTGACACGGGCGGCAGAGTGACATGGTGCGGGCTGGCTGACTCAGGGGTGCAGGTCGTGGGCCACGGGGTGGGAGAGGGATTCGAACTGGGAGCAGCCTCAGCATTTGGGGGATTGAGGGCTGAATGAAGAGAGAGAAGGCCGAAGGAGGGGATGACCTGCTTTCTAAAGCCCTTGGAGCCAGGGGTGCTTGGCTTGTGGTCCGTGTCCCAGAGAGAAGAGAGCAGATGCATCGTGGGGGCCAGTTCCTGACCTGCACTCAGTGTTGGCCCGAGGGCCACAGGACAGACCACCCAGGCATGCTGCCTGGGGGCATGGGAGCCCTCAGCAGGTGCCAGCACAGGATCGGTCCCAGCAAGGAGCTGGAGGGAGCCCAGGGGCCCAGGGTACCGCTACTGAGATGCCCCCTGAGCGCCCCAAGAACTGGCTGGGGATGCATTCGGAGGCGCTTCAAGCCCTGCAGGAAAGCACTCTAGTCTCCGTCTTCCTGGGACGCCAGGCTGTGGCGGTGGCCTGGACGGGGGCGGAGAGGGCGCGAGCACAAGCCTGCCGTGGCCATCCTGTTTTCTGCTCTGCTTTGGCCCAGATAGATCATCCTGTGGTGGCAGCGTTGCCATGGTGATTGCACAAGGCACAGCTGTCCCCGGGACGTTTTCCTCGTCTTATGCTCCTTCGGTGCAGCGGGCGAGACTTAGCCTGCTCGCATGTGAGCGTCAGTTAGCGGAAAGGACAGGCGAGACTCTGGAGCGCCTCTGTGACATCGGGAGTGGCAGAGGACAGCACTGGGAGCATGATGAGTGTCTCTGAGTTGACCTAAGTGAACACTTCCTGGGAGCCAGAGGGCAGTGGGTGGCTCTTGCCACCTTCAGGGGTGGTCTTGGGTAGATTCAGAGATGCCATTGGCTCATGGAGGTGTCTCTGGGCTCCTGAACTGAAGGGGAGGGAGGAGGCTGGGTCTGCTGGGAGTGTCTCTAGATGTCCTACCAGTGCCGGGGCACAGCCACTAAGTTAGGAACGTCGCGTGTCCTCATTTTAATTTAAATCAAGTATTAGAATTAAAAAGGGTAAAACAGCCTCTTTGTAGTTGCCTTCTCCCCACTGGGTATTAATTTTCTGATTTGCTCAGCTCTTGGGTTCAAATCTCCCGAATGTTTGGCCCTTGGAGCAAGGTCTGTTTCAGGCCACAGGGCCCTGACCCGTCGCGTTCGAACCAAAGGTCCCCCTGGGAGATGGGCTCGGCGGTCTCCGGGGCCCTTTAATCCACGTCCTGGACAGTTTTCGGAGATGAAGGCCAAGGCAAAACGTTGAAAAGACAGGAAGAATAAAACCAGATTTTAATTGAATTGCTGCAGTGTACTAGTAAGGCTAGTTACGCATGTAATTAATTGGTGTAACTATAGCAACGGGATTAGCGGGCACTATTAGAGCGGTGCCAGGGGTTCAGTGAGAGACTCTTACCATCACAAGTCGTGGAGATTGCAGAAAATAATTCACTCTCCGCCAGTGGTTCTCCGGAGGGCCTCACGCTCTTTAGCAACTGCCAAGAAAATCTGTTTAATAATATTTGCTTAGATTCATGCAGCTTTTCGTACCTCAAAGGGCCCTGAGGTGCTTCCTAAGCCATGAACGTACATACAGATTTGGAGTGCTGTAGCGGGCCTCCCACGTGCTCAGCCCTCTGGTGGTTTGATCCACACCTTTGGAAGCCCCCGTCGCCCTCAGGAAATGAGATGCAGTAATTCACTACGTGGCACCCTGATAGGCCCAGGCCCAAAGCTCCGACAGAGTCTAAACTCGGGGAGGGCACGTGGGGGCTCCTAAGATAGTACCTGCGTTTATTCACCCCTTGCCTCCTTCCAGAACGGCTTCAAGGAGGCTTCCAAAACACACGGAGTGCATCAGGATAAAACCAACTCAGGGAACCCAAGGCAGAGGCAAGTGAGAGGGGGAGAGAAACAGCTAGATTTCTGGAAATGTCCGCACAGGAAGTACAAACAGCGGTCTGCATCGGGAGGGGGCAGAGCTGCCGCGTTCCTTCCTACCGGCCGCAGAAAGGCAGATGGCGCCCACGGCCGGGAATGGGCGCGGGGGCTGCACAGCTAGCGCCCCTTTGCCTTTTATTTTTAAATTTTTAGAGGTTTTATTTATTTATTTTTAGAGAGAGGGGGAGAGACATCAGAGGGAGAGAGACATCAATGTGAGAGAGAAACGTCCATCTTTTGCCTTCTGTACATGCCTGACCAGGGACTGAACCCGCAACCCTCCTGCGTGGCAGCTGGGATTTAGCTAATTAACGATGGAACCAGGCATACGGGCAGGCCGGCTAACGACAACAGCGATGACAGCGACCACTCAGAGGGCTCAGCTTTGGTTTGTGTCCGGGTGGGCCTGAGTAGATTTGCCGCCTTTGTCCCCTGCCGTGTCCCCCTAGTGCCCTACCTGGCCCTCCTCCCTCTTCGCCTCCATTCAGCCGGCCTGCTGCAGCTCCATCTCAACAGCAATCGAACTGCACACCTGACCTCGTCTCCGTCCGCTCCGACCGGCCTGTCCGCCGGTCCAGCCCTGCGTTTCCTCACCGCGTGGGCCGGCGCCCGCAGAGGCAGGCCACCCGCAGTTCTGCACGGGCGGTCATACTGGCTCTGCGATCCTGCCTCTCCCCAGATGCTCTTCCCCCCTGTCGTCAGCAGGCCAGCTCTTACTCACCTGTCAGGTATGCCCTCTGGCGTGACACTCTCCAGGAAGCGTCCCTCCCTTAAACACCTGGGCTTCTCCCGGCATCCTGGGCGCCGTTCCACATTAGGCCCTTCCTGAGAGGACGTGCCTCCCTGCTGGAGGGACCTGTTCCGGCTCCTTGGGCAGGGCCCTTGTCTCGCTTATATCTGAGCAGCTAACGCCCCGCACAGGGCCTGACACTTAGTAGACGCTCTGTGAATGTCTGTGGGTCTGAGCTGCTTTCTGCCCGCTGTGGCCCTGGTCCCCCATTCCGGTCCGATCCGTGTCAGCAAGTCTCCCCTGACAGCTTGCACGGCCCTTGATCTTATGACGAGTTCAAGTAGGACAGGACCTGGGGCGTAAGTTTCTGATCTTCGGTGACTTTCCTCGAGAACATGGCGCCCGTCGGGAGTACAGTGAAGGGAGAATGGCCTCCTGGTCTTTTGAGAGTGTGAGCAAAGCACTTGAACCTGGGTCCTCTGCCTGGCTGGGCATTGTCAGACGGTTTTCTGTCACCCCATCCATAGGCTCCGCGGTCTCCTATGCCTTCTGCCCGCCCGGCGTGCCTGGGCCGTGCTAAACGGCCTGTCGCAGAGACCCTTTGTCCCTGTGACTACTCCTCACCTCCCCCTTCCTTCTCCTGCCTTGTGCTTCTCAGCTGCTGGAAAGTGGGGGGCCACTGCAGAGCCCAGGGAGTCACCCAGAGCAACTTCATCAGCAAGGGGACACTGGAGCAGCAGCCCCCGCCCCCCGCCAGCCCACAGCATGCCCTGGGAGAAGGCAAGGAGGCCACACCTGTGCCGTTGTGACTGTCACACCCAAGCACACGGGCACACGTGCCCACGCACATTTTTAACTCTTTGGCAGCCCTGCTGCTAAATGAGGTGTGTCCTGGGGACAGAAGACAGAGAGGTGAGACTTTCTCGCGAATGGCCCCTTAGACACTTAAGATGATTGGTTTCATCCTCATTGGCTCCTTTGTTGTGGGAATGGGGTACAGTCTGCCTTGGGTCAGAGAGAGCTGGGCACAAGGTTCATTTCCAGCCTTGCCTTTGTTTTATCTTTGAACGAGAGCTGTTGCACCAGGCGAGAAGGGGCAGGAAAGAGAGCCAGCGTGACGGACATTTTCGGCAGAAGGGCAGCCTCTTAGTGGGTCGTACCGCTTCGTGGCGTTCCAGAAACAGATTCCAATGGGCGTTCTCGCTGTGGGTGACAGGGCGTGGGCTGGAGCAAACCGCGACATGATTGGTTTGGAGCGGTTTTTCGGAGACCGTCTTCATGCCCCTGCTGGGCATTCCAGGGAAAAGCCAAAGGAGATGCTGTTCTGGTTCCCCTCCGTCTGCGTGGTGACCCGGGCCCAGCGTGGGCCTAAAATCCACAGCTGGGACTTGAGTGGCCCTTTGGAATGGGACCCGGAGGCGTCAGCACCTGCCCAGGGCCACTCTCTGCTCACAGTCGGTCTGCCGACCGTGGCCACTGTGCGGTGGTCCCTGTCAGCCACGGCGGTCGCTGGGACATAACCTGGCAAGTGCTGCGTGTCGCTTCCGCGCCGTGGGGCCTCCGCTGGTCGGTTTTAGTGCCCAGACACGCCACTCGGAGTCGCCGGCACTCACATTCCTCCTCTGCTGTGTTTTGTTAGACTTCGTTTCCATCCAGTGCAAGGAGGCTTTACATTAGACAGGCAGGGGCACTGTCTGCCAAAGCAAAACACTTAAGAGGCCATTTTGGTCAGAGTTGCCCTTTTTTCAGGAATTTCTCGGCTGCTTTTGGGGGTTTCCTTAGGAGCCGTGAGCCTGTCTCCCTTCGCCAGGGTGGCCCTGGGCTGAGCACTGTTGGGCCGTCTTATTTCCAAGGCACAGTGACTGCCCATGAAATTCTGTCCTGCTCTATGGGGTGAACAAGACGAGTGGAGATCCACGCCGGGCTGCTGCTGTAGGGATGGGAGAAGTTGGTTTTGCAGTTGCAGGCAAGTTGTGCGTTTTGAGGGACCGAGGCAATCCCCCAACCCTCAAACCGGGTTCCAGGCACAGCGGCCTGGACGCCCTCCCAGCGGCCTGGGTGGGAAATCTCCCAGTGACCCAGGGCTCAGAGCACTGGGGAATTCCCAGCAGGCCCCCCAACTGAGTCATGTACACGCCAGCAAACCCTTAAACTTTAGCTTTTAGAAACCGCCAGTCGTCGTGCAGAAACAAACAGGGAGAGAAAGACTCAGCCCAGTAACCCTGCAGGGCCGGAAGGGCGGCTCTGCAGGTGGGGGGCTCGCGCATTTGTTCTCGCGCTCAGTCTGTAATGTGGCTCTGACAGCATGTCCGAGACGGGTTGTGAAACGAGGGGAAACTCCCGCATGGGCGGGCCCCGTCCTCCTGTGAACGCCATTCCGCTGCCTGCCATGCCCTTCTGTCTCTCTGTCTTCCTTGTTAAGGACATAACCGCTGCCCGAGGACTCAGTCCTTGGGACATCTGCTCAGGTTCCCGGCTTGACACTTGGGTCACGAAAGTCAAACGGATCTCCTTTCACAACGAGACAAGAGGCGATTTAAGTCGGAGAGTGTCCCAGTTACGGTGTTTGTGTGGTGACCCGCGGAGGGAACCAAAGGTGAAACCCAGTCACCAGGGTAGGAAGATCGAACAGTAGAAACTGGCCTGAATTCTGGAAAACCACCAGAGAACAAGGTGGCATTCCTCCCAAACCTGAGGCCGTGTGGTCCCCCGGAAGGTCGTGTGGCCCCCCAAGGACAGGAGCGGCGCGCCTGAAAAAGCACACTGCAGTCACCAGCAGAGACAACAGGAAAATCACCTCAGCGGCTTGTCCAACAGAGGCCAGAGGCCAGTGTCGCCACACGAAGTGATTTCCTTTTGTTTTGGGGTGGCCGTTAGTGTTCTCGTTGATCTGTTAAACTCTTAGAGAGATCAAAAGCTTAATCCACGTCCTTTGTTTTAAAACTCAGCTCCGAGCAACAGCAGCGGTAGCGAGGATTTTTGATGAGCCCTGCGGGGACTGACATTGCTTTCGGCTGTGGAAATGTGCTCACGGAAAGCCAGGCGTGGCCCTGTCTTCGTGGGGACGCTGTTTCCATATAAGGGCGGACAGAGGACGTCCAGGTCCTGAGGGCTGTAACTGAGGGGAGAAAAACAGCACCTAGAAGTTCCAGGGCTTACCTTCCTCTCAGTGGGGGGCTCCACAGGGGGACCTCCCTACCCCCCATAACGTCATCAAGCCAAGAAGCTCTTTGGACTGAAATACGGGATTAGACTCCTATAAACAAGATCTCTCCATCCTATGACCTGTCCGGCCTTCTCTCTCGTCAGACTGGACCGGAAATGGCTCTGCTCTGTGATTTTATTTTTCATGCGCTGCCTAACAGAAATCTGTGCTTAACTTTTCATGAGTTTGCATCGTAGATTGTAAGAAATAAGGGAGTTTTTTACATATGAGGACTGACCATACGAGGGACTCTTTGACATTTCCCCTGGCCAGCAGCGATGCCCTTAGGTCCCAGATAGGGATCTGTGAGGACACCAAGGACACTACAGGGACAGCGACCGAAGACAAAGGTGCCAGGGAGCCGGCGGAGACGAGGACTCGAATCCCGGTGTCACCCGTACATCCCCTTGGGCTTTGCACATGCTGGCAGTGCCCTGAGCTTTGTCTGTAAAGGGCAAGGTCGTCCCCAGGACACTGTGTCAAGGCCAGCTGAGAAAGGAACTCAAGGGGCCTGGTCCTCCCCTGACTCCTGAATAGATGCCAAGGATCCCTGCACGTCCCTCTACTTGACTCTGTCCAGGGTGCGTCCCCTCACCTCGCCAGCTCCCGTTCTTTAGCAGGGCCTCTGGGTAGAATCAGGGCGCAGGCTCCGTGAGACAGTCATGCCCATTTGCTCTCTTTCTTTTTTAAGGTTTTATTTATTTATTTTTAGAGAGAGGGGAAGGGAGGGAGAAAGAGAGGGAGAGAAACATCAATGTGTAGTTGCCTCTCGTGCACCCCCCGACTGGGGACCTGGCCTACAACCAGGCCAAAGGGTCACTGGGAATTGAACCAGCGACCCCTTGCTTTGAAGGCTGGCACTCAGTCCGCTGAGACACACCAGCCAGGGCCCACTGCTCTCTTCCCTTCGATGTCGGTGCCCTCAGTATCCCAGCGCTAACTGCGGGAGGTCAGCCCTGGGACCGGCAGTGGAAAATGCCTTACGGGAGGGTGTGCTCGGCAGCCTTGGCAAATTCCTGAACCTCTAACCAGCGTGCCCTCCGCTATTCACGTATAAATTGGTTTAGGTTGTCTCTTGGGCCCCTTCTACGTGAGCCCCCGACAGGAGATAGAGGGGACCGCTGTTTAATGTAGGGCGGGTAAGCGGGAAGAGGCCCGACACTGTAAGAGCAGAAAGAGGGGGAAGGTCGTGACCCCTTCTGCCCCTGTCCCCAGTGCAAACACGGAAAGGCACACCGTCGCGAGCAAGGAAAACAGTAGGAGACTTATCTGTTGTCCTCGCTGCCAAAGTGACCTTCCCGGGGCTGCTTCCCCGGGCCGAACGTCCGTGTCGGCGCCTTCTCTCCTTCAGTCGCACACCCATTCAGCGCGCTGTCACGGAGAACGGGAGGGAGACTGGCCTTCTCATCTGTGCTCGCGTGTGTCCCGTCTGTGCCTTGCGGCTGCTCAGCGTTCACTCTCACAAGCGAAAGCGCAGCGGTTCCTGGTCAGCCACGCGGCCCTCACAGGGCAGACGGTGCAGATTCTCCCAGGCGCAACCGCTGTGACATAGACAGCTTGCCGTCGTCCTGCGGACGGCGGGGGGACAGCGGCCTGTGTGCCACCATCCGCACCCCTCGGGGTGGCCTCGCGCCCCTCGCCCTCTGACCACCTCCTCTCCCACGGTGACTCCTGTGGGCTCAGCGCTCTGCAGGCACGTCCCTCCCCGGGACCCTCGTGTCCCCGGGAGGCGCTGGGTGGGGTGCTGAGGCCAAGAGCAATGAGGCCAACACAGCCTGGCGCCTATGCGAAATCCCAACGTTAAGGACTCTGAGAGCCTCAAAGCCATTTCCTCAAGCTCTCGACCTTCGGGTCTCTTACACATGGAAGGGCAGTCGTCATAATCACCTAGCAGTGTTGTCTTAAGGCTAAAGTGAGATAAAATATATCAAGCGTTGGCTCAGAAAGTGGAATGATGTTTGCTCACGAGTTCTCCTCCAGCTGGCTGCCCTGAACCCTATCGGGTTCCGGCACCAACCTGCCCAAAGGTTTGAGCTGTGCCCAGGTGTTTATTTCCAGAATGTTCCAGCAATAAGCTCAAAAGGAGTGCAGTAGGGCCTTTGTACACCTCTACAGAATCACACTTAAGAGGTCCCTGAAAATCCAGATATAGTATCGAAAATATTATTTAAAAAGCTTCCCTGTTTTTGCTGCAAATGTATTTCCTCATATAAGGTGACCATTGTGTTATTTTTTCCCCCTCATTTTCTACCCAACACGGATAGCCTGTCGCCTGCTGATAATGCCTCATGCCCTCAATGCCGAGTGCTGACGTTTTTTCTAGAAACATACGCAACAGCACTCCCCAAGCCCTCACCTCCCTGCCCCCCTCCCCTAGCCCTCCCGCGCGGTTCCGCTGCACGTGCTCTGTCGAAGTCAGCCACCAGGGTCCTACAGGGTGGTGATGCTGGGCCCCCGGAGCTGCTGGGGGAGAAGAAAAGAGGACTCGTTTGCGGGACAGCTCAGGGAAAAGCAGAAGAGGAGAGGCCTGGATGTTAAAACTTCCTGGAGTCTGACTTCCCTCATCCCGTCACCGCAGCGGATGACTGGCGACTCTTCCAGATTCACCCAGCATTTGCTGGGCACCCACGCGGCGTCACACTTCAGGAGACCTGCCGCCCTAAATGACCGTGAGATTGCGTTTGGATCCCCGTGGCTGGGATGAGGAGCCTGAGGCCCTTCCCTGCTTGGAGAGCCAGCGGGCATACCCCAGTCTCTGATTCTGTTTGGGGTCTCCTCCCTCCTGGATGACCCTCTGACGCCGCCGTTTTGCGCTGCCCGTAAACCTGTCTCTTGAGAAGAACGTCACCCTTGCCCTGCAGTTTCCCACTCGGGCATCTCCGTGGATACAAGTGGAGGAGGACCTTCGGGTCACTAGGCAGCTTGGCGAGTGGAGTCAGCACAGAGCCTCAGGAAGGACCCGCAGCGACCGGTTCATTCAGCGACCAGCAAGGGGAGCCACTGGGAGTTTCCTTGGACACGAGACCAACCGATTTATGCTTGTTCAAACTCCACGGCAGCTCCGGGGCTGCCAGCTGGTCTGTGGCGTTTCCCCGGGATCTGAGGTCTGACACTCCTTTGTGATGCCCGCTTTCGTTGTCTGCCCATCGCTCGCTGAGTAACTCTGAGTCTTGCCTCTGAGAGCCCGTCTTGAAGGCATCTGTCATCACACGGTCCTTCTGTTTAGTGTAGAAACTATCTGGCAGGAGCCACCGGAAGCAAGGGGAGGGCCTCCTGCGTCTTAGACTGTTTAAGGGGTTCGCGTCCAGGTGGCTGGGGACGGAGGCGGGGGATGCCAGGAAGGGGGGCGCTCCGCTGCAGACACGGTGAGCTAGGAAGAGACCGTTGGGGGTTCCAGGTACCTGGAAACTACCTGAAAATCCTCCACAAGCCCCCTTGACACACCTTGGGGACGAGAAGTGCCCGCCTGGTCCCCTTTCAGAGGAGAGACCCAGGGAGGGCTCGAGGGAAGGACGGGGGGAGGGGCCGAAGCCGCCTCGCAGAACGAACGGCCCCCGGCGTCTCAGCCCCGGTGCCGAGCGCTCCCCCACATCGGCGTCTCGCCTGCCTTTAGCGCTGTAAAAGCCAAATGGGAGGCTGTCAAATGATTTCTCTTGCCTCGGAAAGAGAAATATTATCCATGGTGACAAAACCATCAAGTTTTATTATGCGCAAGTCAGTGCTATATATTTCCGAGTTTTGCTTTTAAAGGGTCTCATTTAGAAAAATGGGACGGCTCTTCATTGGAGCCTAAGTTTCTATTGTTGAAAGATATTACCAGGAAAGTGCAATGCATTATAAAACTCCAAGGAGCTGCGATCCAGCCCTGTTTTGGCTTTATTTATAAAAACAAATTAATAGCAAATGAATAGACTTTTAAACCATTATCTGAGCAATAATACTGAAGAAAACAACTAATAAAACAGCCGCATTCAAACAGCTATTTAAGAAAACCTGATGATATTTCATCCATTGTCAGACTTGGCATTTGAGCAGAATAAAGACCCAAGTAAATATTTATTGATTCGTGAGCGAACGCCGAAAATTCCGCCTTTAAAAGTAGCATAAGCGAATAAACCGTGATTTATAAAAACCCCAACTAACTAAATCAGCTAATGGGTCTATTCAAAAAAAATTTTACCATGTAAACTGTGAACTGACAATTATAATTGAAAATTACCAGTTTCTCTATGAATTTAATATACATATAGTTAACCACCTGCCTGACTGTTACACAGAGCCATTTAAACGTGCAAATGGATGTAAAAATGTTTGAAGGCTTTTGAACCAAACACATTAATTGCCAGTCTGTGTTTATGGAAACAGGCAGAACGGATGCTTGCCTCGCTCTGTAATAAATATAAAAATTCCCTGTGCTTCAGAGTCTGTGCGGAGCACACAGGCAGGCCTTTTGTAGAAGAAGCTCATGCAAGAGACCAAACCCCTCAAC
This sequence comes from Mormoops blainvillei, assembly GCA_004026545.1. Lineage (NCBI taxonomy): Eukaryota > Metazoa > Chordata > Mammalia > Chiroptera > Mormoopidae > Mormoops > Mormoops blainvillei. Next base: position 26,731 of record PVJD01008321.1, on the reverse strand, counting down.
CCAACCAAACAGGTGAAAGGAAGATAGAAAGTAAGTCACGTCAGCCAGATATGTTACAAACGCCATCTTCCTAACACGCCTCCGTCCCAGCTGGGGGCTGGCGGCTTCCCCGAGAGCCCTGCCTGCCGTGGGATCGGCAGTGGGAACCAAGGTGAAGTGCGAGGCAAGGCCGTAGCTGTGCTGGTGCCCCTGTCGCTTCCTGTGGACACCGGGGCATGGGACCTCGTGCTTTTCCTTGGTGGCCTGGGGACCCCTGGACCTGACCTTGTGCTCAGAACCATGTGCTCAGAGGCTCTTCTCCCTCCCAAAGGTGTATGAGTCCCCTGCGCCCTGCCTCCTTATGGGGTGTGGGCTTTCGGAAAGACACGTTTGTGTGCATTTAACAGTAGCCTGGCGTGCTCCTCTGCCCAGCCTGTCACTCGAAGGTCCCTCCTGCAGTCTGACTCTGCCTGCTTTTGTGTGGCTCTGCCTATCCTGGTGCAGACGGAGGGACCCCGGCTAGACCCTGAGCTGGAGCTCGCTGACGGATGCAGATACCTGGGAAATGGTTGGGTAGTGCCTTGGTGGGGGGAGGGGGGCATGCCCAGTCCTATGTGGGGGTCACAGAGACAGCGGGAGGCAGTGGCTGTGCAAGACGGGCGCTCAGGGGTCCAGGCTCAGACCAGGTTCCGGAGCCAGGAGTCCCCACCAGCTGCCTCAGCATTGGCCTTGGAGCGGCCGAGGCTGTTTGTCTTGTCCCGGCCGGGAGGCCGCTGAGGCCCCAGTGACCACGTCTGGTTGAGGCCGGACGAAGGGGGTTAACCGTCAGTTTGCGTGGCCCGCACCAGCTCAGTGCTTCCCCAGGGGGGCTTCTGTATTGTGACCAGCAGCGAATCCGGGACTGCTGGAAATTCCCACACAGACACCATTTTGAGCATCTCCCCACGGGCAGGCCGATGTCGCCGTGTTTTGTTTTGGGGTGGACAGTGCTGGAGCTGGTTGTGGTAAAGTGGCTTTGAGTGCAGTGCAATAGATTGTCTTACAAACATCCCATTTATCCGATGAGACCCTGCCGTTCTCTGGTGTTTGCAGCCGTAACCAGTGGAGCTAAGTTATCGTTGGACACCTCTACTGGGGTTTTTGAGGTTTTTTTGTTGTGTTCGGTAAGATAAAACTAGGTATTTGTTGCCACAGTCTCCTCCGGTTCCAGCTTTCTGTGTTTATCTAAAAGGCTCGACTGTTGAATAGCAAACACTGAGATTTGCTTTTAAATCCACCTCTGTGGAAGTAGATTCTCCTAAGAGGTTTACCAGGAATCTTTGACTTCATCCTCTTTTAAGGGAGACAGAGGAAGAGGCTGGCAACTTATCCTTAATACCACTGTCCCCTACATGTAGCCATACACACACTTCTTCATCTTGCTTTATTGCAGGCAGGAGAACACGACGATAAAAATGTGCCAGGCTCCCAAGCTCTTCTTCCGTCGTCTGCCTCAGCTTTCTTGGAACCGCGGACACGGATCGGTAGCAAAACTCCCAGAGAGCGAATGGGCAGGGTGGTTCCTCACACTTCAGCTCTGCAGGCTCCTGACCCCCCCGGCTGTGCCAGGGGCCATTCTGCTTCGTCTTGAGGGCTTTGCTTTTGAATCCTGGTACTAGTCATGGGTGGGGGGGGTGCGTGTGTGTGTGAAATACGGGGTCGCTTTGTTGAAAGCCTCTGGTGTATCAGCCCCCAAGTCAGGCACGTCCTTTGTGGATTTTTACCCCCAGTAGTGGGGTGAATTGGTGACGGTCACGTGCCCTCTCTTGGGGCCCCAGGTGTATGAACAACACGGCATTTGATGAGCTGTCTTGCTGGTGGGGTGACGTCTCCGCTCCAGAAACACGGCATCTGCGTCTTCGTCCCATGTCTTGAAGGAAGTGGACTGTAGATGAGAAACCTTTGTACTTTACTTGAATCAACTCAGCAAAGCAGCCCAGGCAAGTGAGTATTTGCCGTGATAGCCGATACAAGGCAGATACCAAAGCCCGAATGCTTGTCTCTGGACCTTTGGACGGCATCTTTATGGTCTGGGGAAGGGAACTGTGTGTGTCAAGACCACGCGAACACCATGTGCCTGAGCAGTGTTATTTCGCTTTGGAACATTCGTGTCCTTTAGCTACTAGCGATGGGGAGGTGGGCAGAGTGGGTAAATGACTATCGTCCCATGCAGCCATTTTTTTTTCTTTTTTAAAGAAAAGGATGAGTTTCTGTCATTGCCTACTGTCACTTTACTCATTCAGTAATATACCCCCGACGCCTCAGATAGGCTTGCATTGTCAGGGGAAGCCGGGCAAGACGCTGGCCACTAATCCCTGTGGAAGTAGGAAGCCACCGTCTGTGTCTGCCTCTTGGAACAGAACTTGCATTCTTCTGTGAGTCACCAGACCCGGGTGTGAAGGTCAAGGGGAGATGAAAGGGCGAGGGATAAGGGTGTCTGTGTGCCTGAATGTGCGTGTAGTGGGTGGTTGGCGGTGGCATTTGCAAGTGTAAGAGGACCCTCTCCAGTTTTACTTGTTTTCACGGGGAGCTGCTCCCCTAGAGCATCTCTTCCTGCCCGTGCAGGGCACCTCAGTTCCGTGAAAATGTGAGCGGGGATGAACCTCCCATCATGGGCCACAGAAGCAGCTCTACCTAAGAAACATTCCCCGGTGCATTCAGTTACAGTGGCATTCTGGGAGCGGGCCCGGCCGCCAGGCACTGTGCGTGTTTCCCTGCCTTGTCCTGTTGCCGAGAGTCACATCTTGTGTGAGAGAAACACGCCTTAGGTTCGTATGGTCATGGCTTCTGTAAAGTGAGCTCTCCTAGCTAGAAAAGTTTAATACTCTTAATAAGTCCATAGTACTTAATAGTATTTTATAGTATTGTTTCCTTAAGAATAAGTGTGTGTCTTATAGTTAGTTTTTCTCAGCTTCCAAGGGGGCTAACATCTCAGATATTAGGAAGTGGTACCGGGAAGAAGGGAATCAAAGAATAGGAAAGAAGAAAAATAACAGAATTTAGTGCAAAAACAGAAAGGCATGTGTAGCTTCTTTCTTGTGGAATTTGCATTAAACTTAGCATATTCGGGAGCTGATAGGATAAACAAAGACAGTTTCTCCTTGGTTTATACTTTCATAAAAATATGAGTGTATTTTGCTCATTATAATACAATAGCTTGATGTTTAAAGGAAAAAATCCTTCAAGTGCTTAGACAAGCTCAAAGTGAGCCCTTGAACGTTTGGTGCACCTGCCTTTATATATATTCAACATTAAAAGCAGTTCCCAAATTCAAAACCAAAATATTTACAAAGGTATCATGTGCACATAACTGTTAACACATTTTCTTTGCAAATTGCAAAATGAAATTTTAATCGTCAGTTTGTTCCTTTTGAAATGCCTCAGCTGAAACATAAAAGCTCAAACCATTGATAAAATACCTCGCCTGCATCCGAGGGGCGAGGGGCGTGATGCTGAGGAAACCCCCTGAAGAGTGCACAGTGAATGATTCCTGTTATCTAGCCTCCTCCAGATGACAAAATTACAGCGGTGGGGGGCGGGGGCCGGGTAGGGAAGAGATAGATCGGCAGCCAGGGCAGGCGAGGGCGCGACTGCACGGGGCAGCGGGGGTTTCCTGGTGGCGACAGAGCCCTGCATCTTGATCGTGGGGATGATATGAACCTAGCACGTGGTAAAGTGTCACAGGACTAGATACACAAACACACACCAGAACAAGTGCATTGAAAACCGGGTGATACCAAAGCAAGGCCTGACCTCGGGTTGATTGTATGTATCGTGTCAACATCAATTTCCTGATTTTGAGACTGTATTACAGTTATGCCAGGTGTGACCTTTGGAGGAGACTGCGGGATGGGTGCATCGGATCGCTCTGCTAAGATTTCAACTTCCTGAGAGTCTATAGTTATTTCAAAATATAAAGTGAGCAACACGTCTCTGCTGAAGACAGGGCTCCAGCTACTAATTAAACACACTTTAGGAAGCAATTTTAGTCCAAGACGGGTATCCTTTCCGGAGACGGGGCTTTTAGACGTGAACACGAACATACACGCTTTGTACCCAGGTGTGCGAGGCTGCAACTGTGTAATTAAAGCAGTTGCTGTTGCCGTAACTTCTGCTAACGCCGTAGAATCGGGGAGGATTCTAGAGAGCAAGGGTCTCACGCCTCTGGGTTTGGGGGTCCTCCTTGGTAATGTGAGGGCTCTGTCCTTGATTTTCTCTAATGGCCTGCCGAGTTCTCAATTTTAGAATCCACAACTTTACATTAGAAACTACAGAAACTTGAATTGTGCCTCAATATGTATTGCATGATACACAAATACGTCAGTTTATTTATGTGCATTGCAACTGTGGATGCAGATACCACCTATTTATCATTTAACACGATTTCACATATTATAAACACTTGAAGAATAAACTACCAGGCTATTTTTTTTTAAACCAGTTAGTTAAGGTTAATTTTCCAGGACAGAGGGTCTGGGTGGTTTTGTAATGCCTTGTATAAAACACATGTTTTCTGTCCATGCGAGTGCTTAGGTAGAGAGCAGAGGTTTATTTAGGTCAGCAAGGGTCCAGTGGCTGCCCCCCAGTCCCACTATATCGGTCCTGGGGAGAGTCTGGTCCAACACCACCAAGGGGCCACTGTCATTTGGGAATAAAGGCGGACGACGCTGTGCCAACCACCAGCAAGGGCCCAATCTTATTCCGTCACCCTGACTGCTTTTCTTCATGGAATGTTAACAACTGATGATGGTGGGAAACTGAGGCCACTGTCAGGAGCAGCTCAGAAGCCCCGGGGCCGTGCCTGGCCTCGGGGCACCGCTAGACATGGACGTGAACGCACCTCTGTGGCCGTAAGATTTGGTTGTGTGGTGTTGATTGCCCTGCAGTCTCACAGTTTAAGTCGCAGTCGCACAGAAACAAAGCTGGCGTCTCAGCAGCATCGGTGTGATCAGTTTATTAACAAAAGGAACCCATAGGGTTCAAACAAGAGTACAAAATACAATCTTTTTTCCCCTGTGGGTTCAATTGTTACATTTTCAATAATAAAAATAAAAAAGCTTTCATGGTCAACTTACGGAAAACATGACCCCCGCCTATTGAGTTTCTCATTGTGCAAAACAAAATGAAAAATCAAGAGTTCTGCCCACAGAAGGATTTTGTGTGCCAAAAGCCGCACATTTTCAGTTTCAGAATTTTTTGCATCAAAAAGAAAATTCTAAGGCCACGGTTTCTTTGCAGACGACACAAGGGAACATATAAGCAAAGAGAGCGGCTAGATTTTTACCTTCATTTCCAAGTATGCTCTGTTCCAATGCAGAGCTGTCTACATTCATAAAAGTTTCTTGATTGCGGAAAGGTGAGCAGTTCCAACCCACTGCTGCGGGTCAGGTCCACGGACAGTTACTCGGTAAGGCAGACTGTGCTTCTGCGCCGGTCTCTTTAAGAGCTATGACGTCAGCTCTGCTCCCACTTCCCGTTCCCTTCACCACCTCACTGATAAAGGTGATGAAGCACCCCCACTGAAGGACTGCGGGAAGTCGCTGCTTTTCTACCCGGAGCTCAATAATTGGATTTTCTTCTCCCTGCCCCACGGTTCTGTTGCATCTCCTCACTTCGTCTTCGCGTCCTGGGGATGGACTGTATTTTGCGAGGCATGTGGAAGATGACCTTTTATGTCAAAGTCAAAACGGTTTAGACAGAACTTCAACACACACACACACGCCTGTTTTGAAACACACGCCAAAACAAGCAAAATCAAAAACCAAGGCAGGGAACAGCTGGGTGGCAATTTCAGTACCGTGAGCGGTGGGGCGGGGTCAGAGTCGTGCTGTGATCTTCGATGGTGGCTTCCGCTGAGAAGCACACGCCATGCTATGCACTGGGCAGGAACGGTATGTAGCATATATGCCCAGGGGGCAGACACACACCCATTCACCTTGTGTCTGAAGAAAAATCCCTAACCCAAGGGCCAACTAATTTTTAAATACACCACTTAACCTCAGAAGAATTTTTCTACTTCCCACTGAGTGCACTGATCGGAAGGCTGGCTGTGCCGTCACGTGAAGTAGTGTGTTCTGCAAGGGAAGCACCAGGGTTTCTCCATCCCACCCTCGAGCGGAAGAGGCCCTCGGCGGCGGGTCCCAGATCCCCATCGCAGGAAGCCCTGCTTCCCCCGCTCCCGTGCAGACAGGCTCTCAGCTCACGAGCCAGCAGCGCAGAGGGCACGGCGACCGTGACCGGGAGCGGGGAGGGGAACAGGAAAATGCTCCTCGGACTTTCAGCAGCAGCATAATCCTGTTGGTCTCCGTAGCCTGAGGTTAAACGCTAATAAAATATTGCACCAGAACAATAAACAAAATCACAGTTTCAAGAGAATTACTAACGGATTGGACTAACTACCAGGCCGCGACTGCCCTCAGGAGACGCAAGTCTCCTCACAGGAATCAAGTTCATGCCTTGATTAAAAAATGGCATTTCTAACCCTCTTTTGATTTTGTGTGTCTTTTGAAATCCCCTTTGGCATACATGCATTGACTTCCATCTAACGCTGAACTGTACAGGAGTGTCCCTTGGCTGGGTTCAGATGCAGTGATAGGTGAGCTAAGACACTACGCCAAGTGGTGGACCCTCCAAAGACTCATCAGACCAAGTTTCAAAACAAAGTCTGAGCACCCACTGGAGGTAGGTCAGGAACAAGCCCTTTTTTCTTTCTTTTTTCTTGTGTAGTTGTCACGGCACCCTAAGGATGCAGCCTTTCCTCCTCTTCTCTCTGGCCTGCTCTGAAGTAAATAAGACATGAGGAAAATCTAACATGTATCCTATTCAAGTACTGAAAGAGGGTGAAAACGACAGCCTTCAACAAAAGGTGTTCCCGTGGTGAAGTTCATCTTTCCCCTTTGCACTTACAAGCCTTTCAAGGGACGCTTTTTTGGGTCCATAATACTCTACCGCCACTTTATAAACTACACTTTAAACGAGCCTAGAAAGAGTGGAAACCGAATCACTTTGTTAGGGGCCTCAAAGGCCAAGGTCTCAGGGACGGGCCTTCCGCACGCCGCAGGCCTGCAGGGCATGGGAGGCACCGGCAGACCCTGGTGCCCGGGGGCTCTGCTGGTGTTTGCAGTTGGCTTTTTCCTGCTCCTGCACACCCCAACTTCTGCACAATCGGGCCCCTCCCAGGGCGCCCAGATGGCCCTGAAGCCTGGGATCCCTCTGCTCCGCTCCAAGAACCCTGGTCATTCCAGAGACCCTCCAGTCAGCACGGGCCCCTCCTCTTACTCTGTCACCGTCGGGACTCCCACCGATCTCTGTGGCTTCCATGTGCTTCCATTCTTCAAAGGGGACACACAGCCCCACTAGAAATGCGGGCAACAATCCCGTCGGCCCGCCGGACAGTTCATGGATTCTTTAATTTCTTGGTGTCGATGTTTGTTTTTGTTCTTCGGTCAGTCTTCCCTCCCCCACGCCCGAAAGGCCGGGGAGAAGAGCCAGCATTCTCCCTGGGGGACCACCACGGTGATTTCCGAAGCGCGCTCACAGAATGAAGGAAACGGGCTGGGTTTCCTCTGTGTGACTCGGGTGCGGATCGACCTGCAAGAGAGAGCAGACCGTACTGCTAGCGTCTCGTGCCCCCTTCGGATTACACGACGGGCAGAGGCCAGGCTGCTTGGAGCCTGGGGTGAGTGCCAAGTCCCGGGAGGCCGCTCCCAGTCCCCGTGTGCCACATGGCCACGTGAAACACCCTGACGGCGGCAACCCACGCTGCCGCGCGCTACAGGAACTAAAACAGCGGTAAATGAAAACGGGGATCATCTCTCATCGCTGTGAAAAATTGTTCTAAACTCTCCCCTACTCATTAGGAGTCAGCCACAGACGCTGATGAAGGGCTGTTCACAAACAGCACAACCCCAGTGGGATTTATTTTCCCTTGCTTTGTTTACCTCTGAATAAAGAGGGGGCGGCTGGAAGCGGAAGTCCGGAATGCAGGCAAACGCGGGGCAGGGGGCCTCCGCCCCCCAGCCGGGCGGCGCGGGGTAGGGGGCGCCGCGTCCGGAGAGGTCCTCCTCCGACACCACGTCTGTGTAGTCCGGGGGCGCTGCAACGAGGAGGGGGCCGGGACTGAGACATCCACGCCAGGCCGAACTACACCGCCCGCCCCAAACGCTACAGGAATGGGGCCTTTCTCCCAGTAAGCAGTCTTCCCTCTCATCGGCGCACGCTCATGCCCATTACAACAGAAAGTATTCGCCACATCCTGTTTTGATTAGACTACTAATGTCGACTACAGTCTATTCTTTTGAGACATATGTTACAGTCTAGGTTAAAAAAAAAACAACCACTGAAATGCGGCTACAGAACACATGGAACCCTCGGTGCCTGTATTCTGACTGTTTTTTTCCTGGTATAAACCGGAATCGGGAAGTGCGGGCTGTAGTCCTGCATCTGGCACTGGCAGCCTTGTGGTTTGGGTAAGCCATACTCTCAGAGACCCTTCCAGGAGTGACGCCTGACGATTTGAGTGATAAGAACAGTAAGGACAGTGACAGCGAGAGCAGGAACAAACGTCTGAGTGCTGTCCTGCGTCCCGTCCTCACGCCCTTGCGTGTAAAGCTCACTCAGAAAGAGCCCCAGCCTTTACCTTCAGGCCGCTCGGGCGGCGCCAGGGCCCACCAGCTCACGCCCAGGCTGAACTGGCTGGCCACGCCGCCGCCCCGGCCCGCAAAGCCGCGGTAGGGGACCGTGCCGATCACTAAGGGCAGCTCCAGCATCAGCTTTTTAGCACCAGGAATATGAATATACACCTGATATGGCAGAGAGAGACAGACATAAAACAGAAAGGCACCAAAAGTTAAACCTCATAGTAAGAACAGCTGATTAATTTTTCACAGAAACAAATGCCTTTGTCACCTGCCATCCCTGCACCCCACGCCCACCCTACTACAATTGTACAGTGTCCAGACCTAATAAAATGAAGAACCAACCACGTGAAGAGCTCGCAAAGTACCAGGCGCACTCAGTGATGGGGCCCTGGGGCCTTCACGGCTGTCACTGCTTGTGAGGGTGGCTTACATAGTAACTATAGGAAATAAAGTCCAGTACAGCCGGCACCTGCAATGCACCCTAATTCTTTTAGGTCATTTAATTACATACCCGGGGAGGGGCTAGTTTTTGTTCGAAAACGAAGGCCAATTTCTATCTATTCCACAATTCGTTGCAATGCCGTTGACCTGAAATAATGCTTTCCTAGGAAACAAACGTATATATTCACAGGACGCTGTTACTGCTTAGGACGCTGTTACTGCTCTCTTCCGCACACTTTTAATTGTAAAAAGAGCTGTCCTTACAGCTAAGGAATAGTCCACTCGGATGATGCAGCAGTCCAGGATGGACGGAGTGACGGGGGGTATCTTCAGCATCTTCCCGTTCCACGTGTCGGTGCTCCCGGATGCGATGTGGTTTCCTCGCACGTTGGCCACCATGTGCCGGACGGTCTTTGTTTTCCCACTAGCCAGATACGTCTGGGTTTGGAAAATAGCAGCTTTGGGGACAATCAATCGGGAGGAACAATTCTCTATTTCTGCATAAATTGGAATAGCTTCTCCTAAAAAGGAAAAAAAATAAAAAACCTTCAGAGACTTTCCAGAAAGTTCTTACCACAGTGGAACAGAGCTGTTCCCAATTAAAGCTGAAAAGGTTTGCGACGACACTGGTAACCAACTGAGGAGCCCTGAAGGAAACCTCGCATTGTAAATCAAGAGTCAGAGGAATGAAAATTGCTGGCTGTGATGACGTTGCTTTCCAGTGATTGCATTGTTCACTCTTCTAATGCAGCAAGATTAGGTTACTAATTCTAAAGTTATGTAAGTTACCAGTATCTTTAAAAGTTAAGACAGGACATACAAGTTGATGACCGAGTAACATGCTAAGTACAAAAGATCACTAACGAACTTATTGGCGCTTACCCTATTAAAACCTGGCCAATAGGAGAGCTAGCCTTTGCTTTTAAGGACTAGGTGGTAAGGCAGAAACACGACCACGGATGGAGTAGGCAAGTTTTACATCCATCGTCTTGCCGTTCCCGTTCATTTCCAGTAAGCCAGGCCCCAGGACCAGGGCTTAGGTCCACTGAACGGGCCCTTCCCACGCCGTAGCTCCGATACCAGTCAGACTGTTAAGCCTGCTCGTGGTCCCCACTCTCGCCCCACATACTGTAAGCCCGGCGGGGCACGGGGATGCCGTCCATGTATTTGTATCACAGGAGCTCTCTCCAGAGAAGCACTGCGGTGGACGTGCTCCCGCAGCATCGATGGGAGAGGCTGGTGTTTCCCACGCAGCCAGTTTCCATCTTTGTTACTCAAGGAACAGGGCTGAAGTTGCTAGGCCAGGAGTTTTATTGGAATCGACTAATCCGCTCCAGGAATATTTAAATATCATTTATATCGAGAACAGAAACATTTATTATTTGCGTTTTAACATAGCACGTACTCCATAACTTACAAAACACACTATTTAAAATCACTTAAAGTTAACTAATAAAATTAACGAGCTCCATCTGAACTTTCGAAACACTGTGCTTACCGTTACAGTACCCCTTCCTCTCAATTTTGGCGCTCAGCGAGACGGGCCCAGAAGTGAAAAACCAGCAGCCAACCATCTTCTCTTGAGTTTTCAATACAGGGGTCTTGAAAATTTCAAAGAAGAAGACAACTTTAATTAAACCAGTCTATAAAAGTCACAAAACTTAAAATTATGTTGTTCTTCACGAAGAAATGTCTTTCAAAAACACAGTTCAACTTTTCTTATCTCATGTGATATACTGGATAGAATACTTACTGAGACACAAGGCACTCAAAGTCACTCCCTTATTAGGAAAACTACGGTGAATTTTCAGATTCAAATTAGGGTGACATCGTCCTATTTTACCCTATAGTCATGATGTTCCTTGGAAATGACACATCATTTCTCAAGAATCAAAAATTCTGGTAGTGCCAATTAACACGTCGGAAGTACTATTTTATTTTAAGACTTTATATTTACCTCAGGTCAAAGGAGAAATGGCATAAAAGTCAATAATCTGAATGCTCTGTTTGTTTTGGCATTTTTAAAATGTGGAATAAGCAACCCCCCCCCTCCGTTTCCTTACTTCAAAATGCATTATGATGCAGATAGTTCAAGTGTCTTGAACTTAGAACGGTGTTTGGTTCTTGTGTAATGGCAAGCAGACGTACATACTATTTTGGATGCAAAAGATACTGAACGCACCTCCCCGCTTCCTGTTCGATAGTATCATACGAAAGGCCACCAGATTTTAAATTTCTCAGGTTTCAAGATGCACAAACTACAGTTCATTGTAAAACCCAAAGCTACAATGCTTTTCTTTTTTATTTAAAGAAAGCATAGTAAAGGATAGATAGCATCTCTTTTTGGCAAAAACAAACCAAAAAAAAAAAAATCAAAACGCCTCTTTTAAATTATTTGCCACAATGGCCTCACAAAATAGTTAACCTCCCAACTGTAAGTAGTTTTTAGAAATGCAAGCCACTTAGCATTGACAAACTTCAAAAAAGGTGTTAAGTGGGTGGTAAGTCATAGCTATAAACCAGGTCAGCTGGGTACTAGTTATTTTATGAGTTGGGCCACAAATATGCAAACAGGGCACATTTGTTCTATTTTCATAAACGGTGAACATTAGAGCCAAATTCTATTCCATTTTCATGTGAAAACAGAGTTAAACAACTTCTAACTCCAGGCTTTTTTCCTTCCTTATTTTTAAAAACGGTGGCTAGAAAAAGAAACCTTCAACAGTAAAAATCCATCTTTGTAACATCAGTGTCATGATGGAAAGTTTAAATTATCCCAGTATTTTCTATGAAGTAAAAAAAAAAAAAAAATCATTTATATTTAAATGAAGAACCATTAGGTCCCAGTAGCTATCATGAAAGTACAAGGTATAATTTTATATTATTTTGATAATATGGGTTTAGATGAAAGAATCTCGCTCATTAGCTCCCATCTCGCCTGCTCTGTAGTCACGTATAGCCTCGTCTTCCCGCTCAGTCTACAGTATTTCTGGTGATTATTACAAGTTCAATGCTTTAATGTGGCCAAATCTGTCATAAGGAAATGATAAGTGAAAGGGTCCCCGAGACAGCTGCACGCACTTACTTAATGTTCGAAAATGACACACAGGATGGAAGGACACATGGCATAATGGCCCGAGACTCAATGACAGGCTGGGTCTGATTAATACTCTCCCGTAATTACTGTTCCTCAACCTGCTATTATTGAAGAGTTTAGACTACCCCAGCCCTGGGGGTGTGGCCGCTCTGGTAAAAGTTACCCCTCTCTGCGGGTGCATTATTATCATTAAGCCTTATTAATGCATTTCAAGCCTGTGTAACTTTCTGGCAGAAGCAGCCCAGAACAGCCGGCACACGATCAATAGTATTAACACACGCGATCTGTAATTTGCTCAACCCAGAATCACATGTTTAGAGGGCACGCCTGTGGGTTACAAGATTGTATCAGAAAGTGACAGCACAGACCAGCACTGAACTGGCTGAAAGTGGGCGCGCCACGGCTGCAAGGAAGGAGGAAGAGAGGGCGGGAGGCCGGGCAGGAAGGAGGAAGACTTACTAACAGTGCTGGCGTGCTGACATCGATGTGACTGACGACCTGCAGCTCCCGCTGCACTCTCTGGTCGGGCAGCCCGGGCCGCTCCACGACCGCTCTCACGCAGTACTGCACGCTGCCGTATCTCCCGGTGAACGACGTGACCAGCAGCCTGGTGAAAGCCAAAGGCATGAATCGCCGAGTTTAGTTTTCAGCGAAACAAAATCAGGGAAGGCTCTTAACGTGCTGGTTTGGTGAAAAGAAACGTTGAGCATGAGCGGGGGTGGTCTGTTTGGGGCTCTCAGGATAAACAGGCCCGTCCCAGAGCCAGGGCATACTCGTGCCCACACACGCGGGGGGACGTGTGGCAGAAGGGGAAGTCACAGCAGTGACGGTAGCTTCACTTACTCAGATGGCAGTTGAAAGCTAAATGGAAACTCGTGTTTTCCAGGCGGTAAGGAGAGGGTGCCTTCACCTAAAAAAAGAGAAGACATTTTATTTGGCTAAGGTTAGCGGCAGATCAAGACGCGTCACCCCCTAAATCAGGTGTTTTTTAATGGAGGGTTTCCTGGCTATAATATCTACTATACTCCAAAAAGCTTAGTAAACTGAGATTTAGAGAATTAAAATTTGAATTGGTGTGTACCAGGTTTAAACTATATATATGTGTGTGTGTGTATAAATATATAGATGGTTTTTATCTGTAACTGTCATAAAGTGTCAGAGCCCAGAGCTCCCATATACATAAATACATGTACACACACATATTTACATACACATATAAGTATATACATAAACATTTGTTTACTTCATTCTTACACTAGCATGAGAATACTGACATTAGAACACCATTATACTAACATCAGATACCAATGTTAAATTTGCCCGAAAAATAAGCAAAAAAAAAAAAAAAAGGTTGGTTTATTTTGAATATACCATAAACATCAGACTACGTATTCCTTGGGTGGAGGCGAAAAATTTACTTCGGACATCGTGCATGCTGAGTATAATACTAAACAGCCAACCCACGGGACAGGTTACTAAGCAAGAGTCACGTTTATCCTCCAGGTCTGCTGATGCGTGGGCTCTCTTGGTGGTTAACTTGGGATCAAAAGGGCTTGGCCAAGCACAGCCACGACCCCTTCTTCCCGCCTGGGGTCAGCCAGCTCCCTTTCATTTCACACAGAGCCTTATCCCCGACGGCGAGGAGGCCAAGCGGCCAGGTGCGGGTGGACGTGAGGCGCTGGCGGGTGCAGGGGCCCTGTGTGGCAGACCCAGGGCCAGCCCCAGGGAGCCCTCCAGAGATACCTGTAAACCTGCCCTTCTTCTCAGTGGAACTCCTCCCCGGGGTGGGGTAATTAAGGTGAAGAAAGGGCGGTGTAGGCTGGGAACTTCCTTTGAGATTTGCCTTGGTCGCTCGATACCAAAATGAAGGTTTCTGGTGTGGCCATTCATTAAAAAAATTGAAAGGCGGAAATCACTCGTGAAAGAGGATTTTTTTTTTCACTTAAATCCTGGCGTTCTGCTGGAGTTCTAAGACCTGTACCAACTGTTAACATTTTAACCTTGTACTTTCAGAAAACAGGCACACCTCATTGGCTCATTGTCGTCTTTATCTGTCCCCAGTTTTCAGTGTGATATATTGCGGGAAAGTAAACAAAACTGTTGCCATTTAAGGTCATTCAAATAGAATTAACCCACAGGTGGGTGACTTGGAAGCCAAGTGAACAGGTCACAGGGATGTGAGCCCACATTAAATGGCATGAGGAGAGAGTGCGTCTCTGGGATTCTCGGGTGGATTAAAATTGCAGATTTCATTTTGAGGTCAAGAGGTATAGTGCTTAGATGTCAGGCACTTTGGATAGAAAGATGGTAACTTCAATCTTCAAGCAGAGCCAGGAGACACTTGTGCATTGCTAGGGACCACAGAGTGCTGGAGCCCGTGGGAGCTGGGGACGGGCACCCTGAGGACAGCACCCGCAGTGGGCATCAGGGCTGGCACGGAGATAAGGGGAACAGGATGAGGCAGGGCACGACGGGGAGGAGGGGGACGGAGTGACCCAGGATACTGAGAGTAAAGGAGCCATCATCAAGTTCCCGCGGCTCAGACAAAACAGACCCACACAGGGACCGTAACATGTACAATGAGACTTTCAGTCTCCTGAAACCATAAACAGGAAGACCAGTTGAGAAAGTTGATAAGTGAGGGCTACAGTATTTGGAATCAGGGCTCTGTTCTCTTTGTCTTTCTAATCTATTTCTTTAGAATCAGAAGGGTTCCCCAGCTGAACTGTGTGTCCTTTTCCGTCTGCAACCAGGACTACCCTGTCACAGGGGGATGTTTCATCGGCTCTGAGTTGTGAGCTGTGGGGGCTGGAGACCACCACGCAGTGAGACGCGGGCTCAGTGTGACATTCCTGGGCAGTGTCACACTGCTGGTGGCCGACCAGGAACCAAAGCCAGCTCTCTGGTCTGGTCTCTCTACCACAGTTTCTCAACACCAGTATGAAGAAACTGAATCACAATGACAGCAAACAGTTGGGTGAGGTAAACAGTGCTAAAGAATGATCTCAGAGGTATTCCGAAAGCAGATTCCAAAGCGGCACTTCCCCCCAGCTGTCAATGTTCTAAAAGTCTCTTCAAGGGATTAAAACCCAGGTTTTGGAATCACGTGGCCCTGACAATCTACAGCTGTATAAACTTGGTTACTTCTTCCAGGCTCTGGGTAACAGGGGTGGTCTCTTTTGGGGGGTCTATATGCCATCAACTAAAACCATGATTTTTAGGTAAAACTATTTTTGGCCAGTCTTTGGGACGATGCGTTCTAAAAGCAGGCCGTTCAGGTGGTTTAGGTTTGGACATCCTATTCCATCAGAGTGAAAACACAAGATTCGACTTGCGGATGGAAATGCTCTTTGCCCAGGTCATACAGTCCAGAGTTTACCAAAGCTTTTGTTTTTGGCTAGTGTTTTGCTAAGCAGGTCTAACTGCTATTAATCTTCCATGTACTTGGTAGTCGTGGGCCCAGGGACAGGAGTCCAAGTCCTGAACAAAAGCCAGTTTACTTCTCCCTCGCCGGCCCTGTGCCCGGGTCTGCCGTCCCCGGCGCGGGAGCGGTCTGCTGCCTCTGGGGCAGGGACGTGTGATGGACTGGGCCGGGGAGCCACATCGCTGATGACAGGGCGCGAAGGCAGGCAACAGCCATCACCTGGCGCCCCACACTCGGTAATCCCAAGGAGGGCTTTGGTTCCCAGCAAGGTTTCCTCGCTGCAGTTTTGGGAATTGCTCCATTCTCGCACGCCTTGAGCCTTGAACGGTGGGCAGGCTCCTTCTCCACAGTAGGACCAGGCAAAACTACGCGTTCTATTGATTTTGTGTAAGACACAGCAGGGGTTAGACAAAGATACAGTGCCTATTCCTTTCGGGCTGGTGAGGCAGAAAGGTAGGATGGCCCCCACCAACTACAACACGACCAAAGCTCCGCGTTCCCCGTAACTGCACGCTCACTGGAAATCAATGTGGACACTTAATGGGATGCCCATGTAGTGAATTTCCATACGGAGACTTCTGGAAGGGCCTACAGTATTAACCAGACCTCACAAGGGTGGAAAGGAAGGGTGACCTTCCCTCCAGACCCCACTGTCTCCGAAGGCCTGTCGGTGGCCAGGGGATTGGGTGAAAAGGACACGAAGGAAGCAAAAAGAATAAAGAATAAGAATGCAAAGCAGAGGTAGAATTCTCGAGTTCCCCGCGCTCCCCAGAGAGGGGACACCAAGTGTGATGGTCAAGAAGCACTTCCTTGGAACTGCTACCCCTCCGGAGCTACCACCCTCTTCCACCGGTTTTGCTAATTCATCGGGAACCAAGGTTCCATCAAGAACCAAGAGGGAGCATCTGGATTCTGGATGGGAAGACGGGGAGACCCATAAAACCCAGGGCCCCAGAGCACGGGACCTCAGACTCCGGTTCCGCCCTCCGTCCCTCGGGCCAGAAGGGACCAGACCCGGATCCCTAGCAGCTGGATCCCCGGCTTTTCATCACCGGTTTCCATGACAACGGCTCCCTCCCAGAGCGGTCCTGGGAGGTCCCGGGGCGCCAGGTAAGAGGTGTGCACCCATCTCGCACGCTGACCCCCGGCTGCTGTGAGGTGGGGGCGCAGGCATTGTTACCCGCGTGCACCAGCGATCAAACTGAGGCGCCGGCCACCCTGCGGGCGCACGCCACCCCGGAAGCCCGCCTCCGCACACCTGGCAGGTGGGCATCTCCCGGCGCACCCTCTCCCCGCCCCCCCTTGGATGCGCCCGCGGCCCGGGGGGGACACCGAGGTTGTCGCCGCGCTCACCGGCCGGGGCCTCGCGCAGGTTCAGGCGCACGTTCAGGTACTCCACCTCCGAGGCGGAGGCCGGCGCCGCGGAGCCGGCGCTGGGGCCCCAGGCGGCAGTGGCGCGGCCGTGGGCCTCCAGGCGCACCGCGCGCAAGGCCACCGGCTCGGCCGCCTCCAGCAACACATGCCCGGCCACCGTCTCGCCGCTCGAGTAGCAGCCCTTGTGCTCGTCCTCGAACACCAGACTCAGGCTCTTCACTCGACCCTCGGAGCCCACGGCCTCTGGGGACCTCGCCTCGCCGCCCATCCCACCGGGCGACGCGGCCGCGCCAAACAGGCCGGCGGAGCCCCGATCGGGGGTCAGAAGCAGAGGGATGCCGCTGTCACGGGCACTGGCAGCACATGGAGGGCCGCGGCGACAGCAGCGCGGCGGCCCTTGGAACCCTAACGCGCCTTGGCTCCTGTCGCTTTAACAAACCCCGCTGGGAGTGGAACCCGGCCCGGAGAGCCCACCCCCGGCGCGCGGCCATAGGTCGGATGCGAGTCCCGGCTGGCGCAGATTGGTTGTAAGTCGCTACTGAGTCACTTCATTGGCGCCCCTTGCAACGGCTGTCCCAGGTAGGCAGTGCGTGATCAGGTAGTGGTGACCTATCGGGATGCACAGCTGTGCACGTGCACAGGCCGCTTATTGGCTGGGGCTAGGCACAGTCCTGGGGCACTGACCAATAGTGAGGTGGTGCGCCCATGTGGACAGATAGTGGGAAACAATCTTTGGTAGGGAGGGAGCGGAACCGGGAATCCCCGGCTTGGCGTGTCACCGTTTCTATGGTTACGAACGGGGGCGGAGATTTTGGCAGCGTGGGGATCCTTCGCAGGAGTCACTGGGTTCGTCCAAGAACGAGAAGTGGTGGCTGAACTGGCAGTGTGTATGATTACATCTGCAATGCTCAAGAGGAAATAGACATGCGGGAAAACGCGCCTCAGCAGTGTTTTCGTGTGCGACTTGGGGGCCAGGTGCCTTGGGAACGTTAGCAGGCAAGTTGGCTGGTACTCGCCTCCGGGTTCCTGAGACACACTTCTCCGGAGTTGGAATTCCCACTCTTTCGTTTTTTTTTCTTTTAAAGATTTTATTTATTTATTTTTTGAGAGGGAAGGAGAAAGAGAAGAGGGAAACATCAGTGTGTGGTTGCCTCTCCTGCGCCCCTAAGTGGGGACCTGGCCCGCAACCCAAGCATGTGCCCCGACTGGGAATCGAACCGGTGAGCCTCTGGTTGGAAGGCCGGCGCTCAATCCGCTGAGCCACACCATCCAGGGGCCCACTCTTTCTTAAAGTGGGAATTAAGGCTGTGGTTCTCCTGCTGGATTATAGCCGCCCTAAGACGGGAATGGCTGGATGGGTCGTACTCCCTGCTTTACGGGCATGTGATGAATCAGGTTGTTTCTAGACAGCACCTGCCACACAAGTTTCTGCCCCACCCGAAAGGGCTTCCTGACTTCAGCATCATAGTCCACAAAAATTCCCAGTTGTTTTGTTGACTTGTCCACGCCCACATCTTGTTTTCCCATTCTCAGTTTCATTTTCTTATTTAATCTTCCATTATTTATCCACTAACTCGTCATCAGTTTCTAATCCTTTTAATTCTTCATTTACAAAAAGTCCAAGTCTGAGAGCTGTTACGAATTAATTTCATACTGAGATTTAAAATCTTACCTGGTGTAGCTTTTTCTTTTGTTTTGTTTTTCTTTTCTTTGGAAGGATCCCAGACTAAAGGTTGCTCTATTCTCTTTGAGTTTAAGCTTTTAATGTGTCATTTTTATAAGGCTTTACATGTTCAAAGTTTTCTTTTTCTTTTAAACAGTTTATTTATTTATATTTAGAGAGAGGGAAGGGGTGGGAGAAAGAGAAGGAGAGAAACATCAGTGTGTGGTTGCCTCTCATGCACCCCCTACTGGGGACCTGGCCCGCAACCCAGGCCTGTGCCCTGCCTGGGAATCGAACCTGTGACCCTTTGCTTGGCAGTGTAGTACTCAATCCACTGAACCACACCAGCCAGGGCAGTGAGTTCAAAGTTTTCTTATTTCCCCTCAAAGAAAGAAGAAAAGGCCACAAATCCAGCTCCGCATCAAGTTCAGAAATAGCTGTTCTCCGCCGACCATTGTATTTATCTGGAATAGCCTCCAATGTGCCCTCATGCAGCCTCTTTTCTTTATAATGCATCCTGACCTTATATACTTAATTACACACTGTCCATCACCCCTACTTGGAACAGAGAACGTGTTCTCATCATCGTTGTTCCCTCTAGTACCTAAGACAGGATTCAGCAAAGAGTAAGCGCTCAGTAAATGTTTGTTGGCTGACCCCAGCCCTTCCAGCTCTTTTGTCTTTGCCCCCCACCCCACCCCAGTCCAGGCATCTGCTGGGGTCTGGAGCCTAGCCCTGTTCTTGCCTTCTTCCATCTGAAGTCTGCCTTGGCTTCTGCCGTTGGCCGTTTGACCCAGATGGAGTGGGCAGATGAGATGCTGACAGGGTCCACTGATAGATTTTGGACTCTTGAGCCACTGCCCACAATGTCTCTACTGCAAAATGCTTAGGCTCATCCCTGGCTGACAGCTGCTGGGACTTCCCTCTAAAAAGCCACTAATGACCCTGGCCGGGTGGCTCGGCTGATTGGAGCTATGTCCCGTACAGCGAAAGGTGGTGGGTCTGATGCCTGGTCAGAGCACGTTTCTGGGTTGTGGGTTTGATTCCCGGTTGGGGCACGTACAGAAGCCAATCTGTTGATGTTTCTCTTTCACATCATGTTTTTTTCTTTCCTCTTTCTCCCCCTCTCTCTCCGTGTCAACTGAATAAGTAGGTCATTGGGTGAGGATTTAAAAAAATAAATAAAATAAAAAGCCACTTGTGTGTTTCTTTCAGAAGCTGCCAATGTCCATCAGGTAAATATTTGGGGGACGGCCTCGGCCTCGGCAGCGTTTGCACCTTGGGCTCTGCCCAAGCCAGGTTCTCAGAAGTTCGTGGGCACACTTTGTGTGTACAGATGACTGATCGTGGTCATAAATACCCGAGAAGGGAGTTGGCACCTCCTGCCATCCCCAATTGGTAGAGCGAATCGGAAAGGAGACGTGACCAGCAGAGAGTGCCAGGCATGGAGTCCCCCGCGCAGGGGGTGACTGAGAAGCTATGCTGCCGTAGACGAGCACAGCGTAGAAGTCACACGGCGGCCGGGAGCTGCCATATGTCATTAGAGGCGAGAGCAGGTGTCTTCAAGCCTGAACGTGAATATTTGGTCCAGGTGCCAAAAACTTTGACCTTTCCTGGCATACGTGAGCCCCGGCACACAGCAGCCCTGTCACATGGCCATGCCGCTGGACAATTCGGCCTTTGCAGAAAATGACATTTCTGCGTTGTTTCTATGGCATTAGTTGCTCTTCGTGTTTGTGTTGCATTTGTCCTTAAGGAGGTTGGATACGTTTTTAAAAGGACTTTTTTAAATGCCAGTCATCATCTGATGGAGCTCTGGGTGCTTTGTTTGTGGCCTCGCCTGGCTCCTACCTCTGCGAGGGACTCCCGAACTTGTGGGGAGGTGTTTCCTAAGGGCGCCGTGCGTTCATGAGCCCACTGCTGCCAAGGTCATCGGGTTGTCTGATGCGGAGGGACAGGAAGTGGGTAAGCTCCCGAAACTCAAGCTCTGCCTTTCCAGACTGCTTACTGTCAGCGTGACACCATTCATTTTTCCCCTTGAGTCATCCCCTGGGCTGGAGAGCATTTGGCTGTCCTGGCCTCTGTCAAAGCCCGCTTGGGACTAAGCAGGGGACCGTTCTAAGTGACAACTCTGTTATGACAGCTTGATTGCCAATGTGACCCCATCACCCCCCTCCCTTTACCCATGCCCCTTTAATGTGACCTGGCAATCAAAGGTGTGTATGTCCCACCCTAGAATTGGGGTCGGCCCATGACCTGCTGTGGGGACTCTGCAGGAGTGAGGGGCACGTGAACTTCTCCTTTTCTTGGAACCTTGTCACTCACACACACACAAGTGAGGACGGGCATGATGAAGATCGGAGGCTGCATGGCCTGGAGCCTGCGGACCCCGCTGCGGTCAGACCTGGTGGCTTATAAATATTTTACAATGGCTGTGCCCAAACAGGAAGCCCTTTCCAAGTTGAGTTGTGTGCATCCACCTGTCTGCCCGCGTGCTCCGGGGCGCTGGTGCTGGCTCTGCCAACCACATTGCTTTCTGCCAGCTGCTTGGCACTGCCTCTCACAAGTGGACATTTCTCATTTCGGTGAAGCCCAGTGACTGTCCTTCGTGGCTCCTGCCTGTGGTCCCGCATCTAAGAAGCCGTCGCCGTATCCCCGGTCATCTTGGTTTTCTCCTGCGCCGCCTTAGTTTTGTGTCTTACGTTTATGCCTGTGATGTGTTTTGAGTTATTTTTTGTGGCGGGCGCAGGGTCTGTATCTGGACAATAGTGATTGATGATGATGATGATGATGATGATGAAGAAAAGGATGATGATGATTTGCATGTGGGCGTCCCGTTGTGCCAGCACCGTTGGTTGAAAGACCCTTTTTTTCCCCCTTGTATTGCCTGTACCCCTCTGTCAAAGATGAGTTGCCTGTGTGTTATGTGGGTCTGTTTCTCCAATCGCTCTCCGTTCTGTCGATCTGCTTGTCTCTTCTTTCGCCAGTACCGCATTGTTTTGATCACTGTAGCTTTATAGCAAGTCTTGAAGTTGGGGGATACCAGCCCTCCAACTTTGCCCTCCTTCAGTATTATTGGCTACCCTTCGTTCTCTTTTCCACATGAACTTTAGAATTAGTTTGTTGGCACAGAAATGGTTTATGGTATGAACTTACTACTTAGCTGTAGTTATCCATAAGTTAGAGCTTCTATAAGTATAACTTACAACTTCTCTATAGTTATGTCTCTCTCTTTTCCTAATTTTGGTAATTTGGGCTTCTCTGTTTTTTCTTGATCCATCTTGCCAGAGATTTCTAAACAGTACTCATCTTTTTAAGGAATGAAATTTTGGTTTTGTTGTTCATCTCTATTTTTTTTTTTCTTAAAGTATGAGTTTTTACTCTCATACTCATTCTGTTTCCACTGCTTCATTTGGATTTGTTCTCTTGCTTTTTTTAAAAGTCATCTTTGGCTGAATGTACCGTTAATTAATTTTCAGTCTTTTAGCGTGCTTATTAATGCTGCAGACTGCCCTCAAAGTGCTCATGTAGTTGTAACCCACAGGGTGGATATTTGCTGCCATTCAGCCATAAATATTTTACACTGCCTTGTAATTTAGGAGTGCGTGTTTTAGTCCCCATTGTGTAGTGGTATTGTAGATCTGCAATTGCACTTTTTAATTTTATCGCCTCATGATTAAATAATACCTTCCTGATGTCGACTTTGGAGCCGCGTCGAGACTTTCCGTGGAGCCCTGGTAAGCTAAAAGCATCCGCCCTGTTCCATCTCTGCCTCTGGCGCGCGGGTGGGGCGCGCGTGGAGCGCAGGGTTGGCGAGGTGCGGAGACACCTGCGCGGCGCCCCACCCGCCGCCGGGAGAGGAGGCCGGCCTGCCTCCCGCGCCGGCCTTTAGCATCCTCATTTGTCAGCCTCTCAAACTTCAAGGTGCAGATGCAGGTTTATGCGGCGCACCGCCTTGCCTTTTCACGGCCTGTACCCTGGCGTCAGGTATGTGTTTTACTTAAGGACAATTTACAAATCAAAACAGGAACGTGCAATAAACTCCCTTTACAGTTGCGGCTCTAAGAAGCTTCCGACCCCTTAGGCTTGATTGATAAAACATGGCATTTATCCTACTCCTGCGGTGATGTTCAGCAAACTTTATGGCAGAGAGAAACAGCTGGCGAAGTGGGTTCATGGGAAGGTGAAGGGAATACAGCCATAAAAACCAAGAGGATAATGATTTTAAAAGGGATAATAGTTGTAGCAACACCATTGACCTTTTTCTTCAAACTGTTGAGTCTGGGGTCTTTTTTGAGGTCTAATCAGAGGTTTTCAGTGAAAACCTGCAATGTGTGAAAACGAAGCAGTATAGGATGTGCTGTCATGCTTTTCCCTGCGAATCGTTCTTTCCCCTTATCCGTTAAGAAATCAAGACCATTGGTGGCGTTCAACTTACTTTGAACGTTTATATCATTTGCTTTGTAGTGGAGAGAAGGTTAAAAGGACCTCACATGCCCGCACATCCGTATAGTAGACTGAGATTCAAATACATGTGTCCAATTGAAGAGGAAAAGAAATTTTGCCCTGGCTGGTGTGGCTCAGTGGATTGAACGTCGGCCTCAAAGAGTTGCCAGTTCGATTCCCAGTCAGGGCACATGCCTGGGTTGTGGGCCAAGTCCCCAGTAGGGGGCGCACAAGAGGCAGCCACACATTGATGCTTCTCTCCCTCTCTTTCTCCCTCCCTTCCCCTCTAAAAATAAAATAAATAAAATTAAAAAAATTTTTATGAAACCTGAACATAGCATACTTTTCTAACCTAGTCTAGGTTTAGAAATCCATTTGGGAGTTTCTGTGCCTTTTGGGCATGAGTTCAAATTTAGTGGGCATTAGAATCAGCCCCCTTTCAGACTTTGTGATTTTATAGCCAATGGACCGGACGCGTAGGCAGAACACCGAGATTAATTGCAGGGTGAATGGGATCAATGAAAACCAGATAACGTAAACATTAGTCGGGCTAATGTAAGTAAGAACAGCGATCACAGAATTTCTGTTGTGGGAAGGGAGCATTATTGAGACTGGGGGCTCTGAAGGTCACACCCATATTCTTGGCTCGAGGGGTTTTGTGAATCTCTTGTAAGAAAATTGCTTTGGGAGTTGTTTTTGTAGCAGGTCTGTAGTGTTAAGCATCTTCTCAAAGGTGATGAGGTTCGTTTGGGGTCTGTGAGCCCATAAAGGCTAAGAACAACGGATCTAGATTTTTCTTGCCACATTTGCCTTGTTACCTGGTAACTACTCCATTTTTTCTGCTGGAGTTTCTGTAGGTAGAGATTTGAGATTTGATGCTTCTTAACGCACTTCTTCTCCCCAAACCTATTAAAAGTCTTTTTTGGCTTTCTTCTCAGAGATTCAAATTCATAGAAAATTTGCTTTTCAAACCAGCCTTGGTGGCGCAGGGTCCCCCCAGCCAGAGGGCTCCTGTAAGTTCCAGAAGATGGGACACTGAGGCTGGCTTGTCCACCTTGGAAATTCAGTGGCAAGGCCACACTTCAGACGTAGATTACTCAAGTTCGTGTGCACGAAACAGGCACCAAACATAGCCGGCCTGTGGTAAAGGCGTGTGCTTACTTGTTTTTTTTAAGAACGCAAATATTGCATCCCAAATTCTGCTTGTTTTACGTATGACTCCAGTCTAACTCTTGTGTTTATCTCTCTCTCTTTTTTAACCCACGTTTGTGACCTCAGTTTAGACCGGGCAGTCCCCATCCTTTAGAGCGTTACCTTGTGCTAGGCTTTGCCGGGAACCTGGGGGCAGGCACGGAGCCCCCCCAGAAACGCGCTCATTCTCACGTTCGGATGTAACTCCTGGGCCTCCCTAGTTCCTGCAGAAAAGTGCGGGTCCCCGCGGAGGGACTCTTGGCTGAGGCCGGGCTCCTTTGTCACCCACTGGCACTGCCTGCGACTTCAGCCACTCCAGCCCTGCTTCCGCAGCGGTCTTTCTCAAAGGCCAGTGTGATGGCTTTGTGCCGGTGACTTTGGCGCTTGTAGGGTTAAATCCCGCGAAGCCCAGACTCATCCAGGTGTCTGTCTGCGTCCCCTGCTGCTCCCTACCTCACTCTGCGTGTGTCCCAGTCCCCTGCACACCCTGCTTCTTGCTTAATTCTGTTATGCACACACCTGCCCACCCTTTTTGGACCCTGCCATGCTGCTTCTGGAGTCCGGTCCTGGCATTTGCTCCTACCTGATCGGCAAACTGCCCCTTGGGTGTACTGGGTGAGCACTCACTCACCCTTTGGGACCCGTCTGTGTCTGCTGTGGGAAGCCACTCTGACACTGTCCCCGCCTGCTCACTCACGGCCCTGCAGCCGTTGTCTCCCTGGTTGCACGGGTCCTTGTGTCCACCTCCCCGCCCGTTCTCGGCACCCCGCAGTTCATTCATTGGTCTGCACGCTTGTAAGCCCACCATGGCCAGGGACTCATTTTTTATTCCTATGCACAGCCCAGTTCCCAGGAGGCCTCCTTTCAGTCAACTTGTTTGAATTTTACACTTGCTGAATGGATGAGTCACTTGGGCTTGTTTGGGTACCGCGGGAAATTCTTTAGCAGGAAAGACTCAAAAATGGATGAGAGAATTGTCAGTAGATGGTAGACAGTTGCTTTGCTTTCTTCCTGGATTTTTTTTTTTTTTAGCACGTTGCCTGAAAATATTTTAAAGATGCAAGAAAGCCTATCAACAAAAATTCTCTCCTCCCTCCCTCCCTTCCTTCCTTCCTCCCTCTGTCCTACACTATTATTGTACTGGGGAGCAAAGAGAGCACCTTGTTTTTGCCGAACAGACTGAATCCAAATTCTGGATCTGCCGTGTATTATTATGTGATTTTAGTGGAAGCCTGTTTAGTACTTAACCTCTTCATTGCATAATTAGAGGCCACAAAATACATTTTTATCTCCTAAGGAAGCTATTAGGATGGAAATAGTACCTGTATACATACATTGTTTGGAGTAATATGTCATTTTTTTTTATCCTCACCTGAGGGGGGAGAGAAAGAGAGAGACAGAGAAACATCGATGTGAGAAAGAAACGTCAATCCACTGCCTCTCTCAGGCTCTCTGACTGAGGTCCAAACCCGCAACCCAGGCCTGTGCCCTGACTGGGAATGAACCCACAACCTTTCGGTGTACATCTTCGGGACCGGGAAGATGTTCCAACCGACAGAAGGCATACCAGCCAGGGCAGATTCTTTCATAATGGCAGGGTTTCGCCTGGGCACATGGTTCAGGATAAAAAATCGAATATTCTGGCCCATCCACTGCAGCTTGGTGTGGGTACAGAGGGTAAGTTTTGAGTAATACATGGAAGTGGCCAAATCCAGTGTGCCCCGCGATGAAATGGGGGACTGGCCTGGGAGCCGGTGAGGCCCGGCCAGGGGATTTGCTAACAAGGGACGGTCGGTGAGTGTCACATTTGCATGTGGCATTCCCATATCTGTACACATGCTCGGTACACCTCACAAATTTTCAGCGCAGGAGAGTTTCCTGTGCTTTGTTATTTACTGCTCGCTTAGAATTTTTATCACCGAGCCACACTTTCACTCTTGTCTTTCTCTAAATTCTGTTTATGTTTGAATGTCTATGTTTATACTGACTACAGTAAAAAAAGCATGTAATAGTCATTCACCGTCAAGAACAGCTTTCTATCTGCTTTGTCAGAACGTCGTTTAAATCGCTACATTCTCTTAATGCACAGTAGTTAAGTCAACTCCAAGATTCTCCTTCTGCAATAACCCATTAAATCATCTTAAATACTATGTCATAATGACAACTTGACGTAACCAGATGTGATATTTGGGAATTCAGAAGAAATACTTTTCTAAAGACACCGCTTCCTGATTTTGATGTCCTGGCACCCGTTTGCACAGCTGTGAAACCTCACCGCTCCTCTTGCGGTGGGCGTGTGTCACTTACTCCTGCTTCACGCACGACCGCGTCACTGAAGTGCCGAAGAATGCGCCCAAGGACATTTGACAGACCTTTTTGCGAGATCTGCGCCAGCCATGATTTAGGTCTCAAAGCATGATTTTCTAACTCTGGGCGGG